>OMKX01000902.1:0-11346 GCA_900302425.1 Brosme brosme
AGAAAATTTTAACAGCTCAGATAACTTCCCAAGTCAAAGAATAACTAGAAAATGCATTTCCTGCAGAAAACGCGTGTGAATGCTGGAAGCTGAAAGATAATTGCAAAGCATCAATGTAAAATGAATTGATCTGAAGAATCTGAAAGTAGTAGTAGAAGCTGAAATAGTAGAATAATCTGAAAGTATAGTAGAAGCTGAAATAGTAGAAGAATCTGAAAGTAGTAGAAGCTGAATTAGTAGAAGTACCTGAAATAGTAGTAGTAGCTGAATTAGTAATACTAATAGCTGAAGTAGAAGTAACTGAAGTAGTAACAACACTGCTGAACGTCCTCAAAAGGTCTGATCCTCAAAAACAGCCCAATCTGGCAACGCTGCTGAACGTCCCCCTCGCTCGAAAGTCAACGTGAAGTCAACTGAAGAGAGAACCCGTTAGACTGTGATTCTGAATAAATATAAATGCTTTCGACATTTCGTTTGGATATTATTGAATATACAAGTCTGCAGATTAGTGACATTTTTGAATGAAGGTTAACGGTTGAAAAGTGAATGAATTAGTTACGATGTCTTATACAGTGGAAGGCCCGCCGGCCGGTTTCAATGGGGCGAATGATAGAATATGACGGTTTGAAACTAAAACGGCGATACAGAAAAAAGTTTAATAGCTACCGAAATTTCGTGAACATGGCTAGATAGATATGAATCTCTAGATTCGTTTAATTGTTTGAACGATGGGAAACGGTTGAAATATGAATTAATTAGCTTAAAATATGAAGAAGGAGAAGAATGTCAAAGTATTGGACAGAATAAAAATAAGAATAAGAATAAGATTAATAAAGATTTCGATATCTAGAGTGTGAATGCTCCAGCATTCACACTAATTAAGAACTAACTAACTTACTAACTAATACATTAAGAACTAACTAACTTAATTAAGAGCGAACTAAATAACGAACTAACTAAGTAAATTAAGAACTAACTAACTAAATTACTCAAATGCAAAAAATGTTAATGACTAGAATCAAGCATTGATATAAACATACAACTCTCTTGGATGGATGTTGTATAGCGTGAATGGAAAGAATTCCGCAGATGAGAAACTAGAAAAAAAAGAAAGAAGACAATTGTGAATGATAACATTAACATGTAGCGTGTACTATAATACACCACCGTACCAATGACTTGAGTGATGAAGCATCTATCAGAAAACAGCAGAATATCCTTATAGAACATGGTGTGATGTAGGCCTACCACAGCTCCCTGCCAGAAGGAGATGTAGACGTAATATAAACTGTCAATTTTAACAAGTTGAAACGCCATCAAGAGCTCAGCACAGCCGAAGATCAAAACCACAATCTGGGGAGGAGGACACATGCACAAGAGAGGGAGATGTTATTCAAGTTGTGATAAAACAAAGGATGCCTTTATAGCCAGTCCCACCACTGAGCCCCCGCATTTGCCTATGATATCGGGGCTAGGTATGATTTGAAGAGAGGCAAAGGTTCAACATGAATTGGTTCATTCAGAGGTACAAGGTAAACCGTCAAGCATCTGTGGTACAAAGGAAAATCGATGGTATATATTGGTGGCGTAGGATGGCATACTAAAGAAGTCACGCCTATTGGGTTTGGTTTATCTCAGACAACTAAAAGAGACAGTTCAAGGTCAGTTGAGTTGAGTTTTACCTTATATGGTGTTGTTTTGACCACTCTATGTGTGAGCAGAAACTAGTCAGTAGGCCTACTGGTGTTAGCTCTAATACTGTGTCAGGTCGAATGAGGTAATAATGTTAGCTTTAATACTGTGTGGTCCAATGAGGTTAAAGAGGAACATTTAATTGACATTACATTCCAAATACAAACAGGAAGTCCTACCCCGAGAGTATGCGTCTCTCCCTGGACGAATCGATACAGAGGCTTACTATTCAGTACCACGTTGACGCTTTCCTCCTGTTGCTCTATCTCGGCTTGCGGGATCTCGGATGTTGCCATAGCTTCTTACGTTCAGAAGAGGATGAAGAGGACAACACATGTAATCAAACCCGATGTTTCCCTTCGTTCCGGCAGAAAGAATGCATCCAACTTAACCCTCTCCCTCCCCTAGCCAATAATAGCTGGAGACAAAAATACAAATTTTTGCTGGAGCATGATCAGATGATTCTAAAGAATTACATACAAAATATGAAATTACCGACCTTTCCTTGGTTTGCATGCAGTAGAAACCGAGCCTAAGAGCATTTGAAGGTGTTGAAAAGAATTGGGGAAATTTGAGATTTCGACTTTTTTTTCTGTTAAAGGAGGAGCTAAACATGTTTAAAAATGAACAATAGAAATAAGCTGAGCTGCCACACCTTTGTTTATGCAGTCATTGCCGAATGTATTTATCACTCAAAATAATAATAAAAAAAATAATAATTTGGATAAGACAAATTATTAGACAAATTACTAGAGCTGCTGCCCCCGCGACCCGACCCCGGATAAGCGGTTGAAGATGAGGATGATGATTAAATAAATAATTGACTCATATTATCCCAAACTTCAAGTGAACAAATTGGCTAGTTCTTCGCTTGACGTTTTCGCAAATGTATGGACTGCACTGTAATACGCTTATTCACAGTGTAAAATCCATAGTTGCAATCTATTTGTTTTTGGTAGTGGACATGAGAGCGGCACGAAAGACAACCGAATGCGGGCGGGAAGGGGGGGGATGAGGGATGAGGGATGATGTTTAAGTCCTAGTGTGCCATCTAGTGGCCAAACATGGTATTAAAGAAATTAGGTCGTTGACCGAATACAATGATAGCCTTCTAAATTTTAAGCTTTTTGAAAATATATATTTGAAATATTCTTCAATAGCCTACAAACATTCCCCACTCACTTATTACATGTACAAGTTCTAATCAAGTTATCTGGCATGTGAATACTCTGGACGTGTGGTTAACAGAGTTGATGTATAGACTGTTGGTGTGGTGTAGTTGGTGTGGTTTGCGCTGACTTGCTTAGGGTCAAGACAGTCTCCACATGAAAAACTAAACATTCTAATGTTGTTTGTTTAATGTTTTTTGTTATTGTTTAATATTGAAAAACTTTTTTTCAAGCCAATGCTGGTCTGTCCTTCTTTCACGATCCAGTGACTCCTTACCAATGAAAAGAGAGACAAAAGGAATGGCTTCAAGAACCACACTCATTTATATAAATAAATAAACAAAACAAGAACTACATCGAGCATTTATGAAAACTGAAATAGTTTTTTTTTTTTTAAGATGATGACTATTTGATGTCCAGGGCCCGGAAGGCAACCCAAACCAACGAGTCTATATATTTACATGCTGCATCTGTTCCTCCTACATGCCAAACCCACTGTAATATAATACAAAATGACCTTTTACGCTGAATACATTTCAACAGCTTGAGGTTAGATTGCCTTTTGCCCTACATCCTCTCTACCCTACCATTCCTAATAATAGTTTGGTTAGCAGCATTCAACAGGTAGCGATATCTACTGGATTGCTCCCTTTTACTGTTACTATGGGAAAATACTGGCATGACCATGATTTTCAAACGAGGAATCTTTATTGACACACTTGTTCTAGTTACATTATCAACCAAACCGCCATGCAGTCACATAGCATCACTGTAGTGCACATTTTCTGAATAAGAACAATAAAATCAGATCACGTTCAATGGAGCAGTTGTAGGCTAGCCAGAGAGATTTGAAGCGAGACAGTTTGGTTTTCTATTATTTCACTGACAGATGTGCTTTAGAATATCAATCTTCACAAATCATTTTCGTTTACACTGAAAATAATGGTTGGCGTAATTAATATGGAGTAATGGTTACTAGGCCTTCTATTTGGCCTATACTTGGCAATTACAATTACTGAAATACAAGGGCATAGTTGCACTGTCTACATCTATGATAGGACCAGGAATCCCAGCATTGGGATTGGTTGAACACAAAATTCAGTAATTTATTACTTAAGAATCCTCCTCAATACGTCAAGATTCAGATGAGTAAGACGTTGTAATGTTTATATTCACTATAGATTGATACACATTATTATGAGATTAAATAATTTAGTATTCAAACAAAACCCAATAACGCACTACTCGGATGCAAATTATCAGTGAGCTCAATTAATTCAAAATTAATGTTTCAGTTTGCTCCAATCAAAATTTCCAATTAACTAAATTGTGACAAGAAGAATTTGAGGTCATAATGTGGGGGGCAGTGTAACCCCAAAGCCTGGCAGAGGGCCAGCAGCCGCTGGCGGGCTCTCTCCGCGCAGGTATCCCTCATCGCCACGTTACAGAACGGCTCTTCGTACTCCCCTGCAATGAGTTCATCGGCCGCAGCCAGCTCGTTGAGGCAGATGGATCCTTCCTGGTGCAGACTTCGTAGGTAAGTGAGACTCGATGTGGTCCTCAGGGCCTGGAGGTGCTGGGACACGACACACATCACCCCGGCAAAGTGGCCCCCGGCTGGCAGGTCGGACGCTGAGGGCAGGCGGGGCCGCACACCGCACGCTACCATGAAAGCCGCCAGGACGAGGTCCACGCCGTACAGCTGCAGGATCCAGTCACGCAGGTAGAAACCCCCCATGCGCGCATTGATCTCGATCAGGCGCGGGCCCAGCTCAGTCATCTTCAGCTCTACGTTGTAAACGCCATCTCGCAAGCCGCAGCCCAAGCAGGCATGGTAGGCTGCCATGATCAGCTGGCCCCGCTTATCTGCGGCAAGTCCTGTGGGCATCTGGGCTGTGGTCTCGGTAAAGGTCGGGGGTCGGGTGGGGCCGTTGTCGGACACAAAGGCCCCCTCTAGTTGGCCGCTGAATATGATGACGTCGATGTCGTGCTCGGTACCGCCTACGTACTCCATCAGTGTCATGGCGTTGCCCCAACCCAGCCCGATGCCCGGGTGGTCCGTCTCCTCTTTTAGGTCGCCTCCGATGCGTTCAAAATGGGCTATACTCTGGGCTAGGGAGTCTACTTTCCTGACGCCGACGGCACCGGCACCATACTCCAGTTTCATTACAGCTGGAAACCTCACAGCCCCATTTTGAGCAGCTCCTGACCGTCCCAGGCCTCGCTCTGCTGCCTTGTTCAGGTCCAAGACGCTCTCCACATGGAGACAGGGCACCGCGTAGGAGCTGGGAGATGGAGAGAGCAGAGGAACACATGGATGGAATGAATCATCAGGGGAAGGGGAGGAAGCGTATGCCGGGAAGCGGGGGGAATCAACTAATGAGGAATGTGTGCAAGGGGTCTTGGTCGTGTCTGCGGAGCCTGTGAGAAAATTCCCGGCACCAAATTCCGCAAGGGCTCTTAAGGTTTCCTCTTCCGAGCTGTTCATCCCTCGTTTGTATCTGTCCTTCACGTCAGCCTGGCCATCTGCCTGACCAGAGGGCAGCTCTACGGACGCGGTTTGGACCCCCGTGTTCTTCGTCAGCGACAGAAGGTGCAGGTGGGTTCTGCTCTTCTCCTTGGCAATGGACACAGTCCCAGGTAGAGGACCCCTCAAGCACAGCTTGTCGCAGATCTGCGACGTCAGGATTACGCAGTCGTCCCAGAAGCAAACGCAGCCGTCGGGGTGGAGATCGGAGGCCGTCAGCCAATCACAGATAAGCATGCAGTGTTGTTCATCCTGTTGGTGGTCAGCGAGGTCCGGCACGGTGAAGAAGTGATCCACCATCTTTGATGCAGAGTGGTTGGGATCGCCGTCGACAAGGACTATCTGGTGAATGTAAGGAAAGGAATGCAAGGGGTCATGGGTGTGGCATGGATGTGTGTGATTATAATAAATATTTGTGGTATACAGGGGTCCCCCAAGGTTCTGTTTTCTCTTTATGACGACGATACTGTCATTTACTGCTGTTTTGGCACCCTTGCTCAATCACTTGAGTATTTACAGTCTGCTTTTGGTATTGTAGAGTCACGGTTGTTTTCATCTGAAACTTGTGTTGAATGCTACAAAAACGAAATAGATTTTCTAATGCCAGGAAAACATTAAATTATCTTCCTCACATTGTAACCTTGCAGGACAGTCAGATTGAATTAGTCTCACAGTACAAGATAGGTACTTTAGTTGATGATCGTTTAACTTCTAAACTTCACATTGAAAATGTTGTGCCTGGAAAATATTGACTGAGGCAACGTTCCTTCCATTACTGTACAATGCTATTTTGTTATATATGTACGCCTCTGCCCAATGGTTGCATTGGCTGGACTCTGTGTACCACAGACGTTTGTCACAGGCTGCAAAAGTCAGTTCAGTGGCCTTCATTGGCCTTGCGCAGACTCACTCAATTTATTTATAAGTCCATCCTTGGTCTGCTCCCTTCTTACCTTTGTGGGTATATCTCACAAAGGACTAGCAATTATTGTTTGCGTTCAAACGACACTATCCTACTATCCGTCCCTAGGGTATGCACTGAATCTGCCTTTATGTTTTCAGCCCCTGCAGCCTTGAACATCTTGCAGACAGTTCTGCAGCTAGAGGACCTGATCCCTATTAAGACATTCAAAAATGACATAAAGGGTTTAGAGGCAAATCATATTGGAATTTGTACTTGCTCCACTAGCTAGACCTGTCCCCAGCAGTATGTTAGGCATATGATTCTGAGACCTATTACTAAATGTTTTGTTTTATTTAATCGTAATGTTTGTTTTATGTTGTCGGGAAACTGTATAGTTGCGATCTTGGCCAGGACTCCCTCGAGAAAGAGATCTTGTAATCTCAATGGGACTTGCCAGGTAAAATAAAGGTTTAATAAGAAAATCACAAACATTAGGTAATGGAAGATCTAAAATAACCTTAGAAATAGGGCATGGCAATAATTCAATACCATCATTTATATTCTTTGAATGGTATGTATCATCATGAAATGAAGATATCGACCTATCGTGATGCCCAGTTTTATATTATAGCCTCATTTCAATGAGAAGTTATGGTTTTAAACAACAGGGAAACTAGTTTTAACAAGGAAAACCAGCCTTTAAATTTCCATAAACTTTAATGTGATGACCCTTAGTTAGACTGTTTAGAATAGGTATTTGGAATTCATAATCATATCATGATATTTATTGATATATATATTATTTATCAATAGTGTAGAATTCCCAATAATTATGGTGTTGATAAATCTTTTCCATATCGCCCATGCGTTGACATTCACTCACTTTAAGCTGGTAATGGGTGGCCACCTCCCATATGAAGTTCTTACTGTAACCACCAGCTCCAATGACGAGCACTGTCTTCCCTCGCATAAGATAGCGCTGGGAGCGAATGAGTGGGGTAAGGAGGAGGGTTCCGCGACATGCCTCCATCTCACTGTCGCTTGATTTAATTTCCCACTCTTGATCTGGGTAAGAGTAGTGAAGACAGAGGCTGGGATGGAAGCCCAGGACAACTGGTTTGATGGTGGCTCCATCAGATGTGAAAAGCAAGTCTACACCTAAATGGAAGAAGACCAGAGATGAGTTGATCTTAAAAACTTAAACTTAAACTTAAATCTCAAAGGTCAAGTGACAAGCTTTACAGCTCAAAAGTAAAATATACAACATTTATTTTTTCACACTTGGTGGTATGGTTTCTCTAAATGCTTTAAAATGGTAATTAAGATGAACACATTCATGAGATGAATTTCCCACCAATCATGTCCGTCTGAGCATTGACGCCTCCTCGTTTTTCAGAGGACATGTTGGACTCTGTCTCCATGACAAGGCGGAGACAGTCCAGGGCGGTCTTGGTTGCTAAGTGACGGAGCGAGACAGCGAACATAGGGTCAGTAAAGCCGCATTCTTTCAAGGTGGTCTCCAAGGATTGACACAAAGATTGATGGTGGGAGAGAGGAGCATCCGAGGCACCCACCCTACACACCAACTGGCGGAGCGATAAGGACAAAAACAAAGTCAATGCTACAAACTAATAATAACCTCTACATATTACTTTAAAGATAAGATCTATGTGCACCTTGTAGATGAGAGGGGCATCCTGTGGGGAGCGTGTGACAACAGCACACAATCTGAAGGACAGGTCAGGAATCGGAGGCGGGCCACCTGAGACAGGAAGGAAGACCATGATGCCATTTCATGGCAAAAGTACATTGAGTAGACCATCCCATCGGGTTCAGTTTATTTGACAAGACTTTCCGTTCATATCTGCCGTACCTAATCAGTGTGTAAAGTTCTTCTGATTGGATGTGTTGACATTCAATTACCTCACGTCCATTCTGTTAGGCGCATTAACCTACCACCACTGTGATGATCCCATGTTTCCTCTGACTGATTACTGCCTGACCTTTAAAGCACACAAACTTTCCCTTCACCCAGCACCTTACCTGTGTACTCCTCCCAGGTGCGCACCTCCAGGCGCGCCTGGTGCTTCAGGGGCGGGCAGAACCCCTCCAGCAAGGCTGCCTCTCCAGGAAGCAGACCCGGCAGGAGATGGACAACGGTGGCCCACACCTCCTCCGTGCTGTCCAGGGAGAGATACACAGGCTTGGAGAAGGCCTCCTGGTCCACAAACCTGGCTCCGCTGTGCCTCAACACAACCTTCAACGTAGGAAGTGAAAGAATCGAGTTGTGTGTTATGCATCCTTGGATTAAAATGTATATTGTACACCAAAAACATTTGAATCATCAGAGTGCAGAGTTGACATTGAACCCACCTTGTCAGAATGCCTCACAGCTTTGGATTCCAGGAAGGAGAAGACCTTATTTCTGATCAAGTCAAGGCTGCTTTTCAACGGTTTTCCGAGGAGAACCAGTTCTAAAGCTCCCACGATGCCTTCCTCAAAGGTTGTTTCTGCTGAGGGGTTCAGAAGTGCCAGGGTGGGTGGTGTGTTGATGCTAGCTTTCTGCAGCAGAACCCTGGACGTCAGAACATCACCCCACAACTTCCCCAGCGACCCAGAACTCCCTATCGGGCAGTCCGTCTCGTGGGTCACTTCCTCATTTGAATAAGGGTCACATGACAGGAAGTAGGTGACCTTGCGAGGAGGGCTGAAGCTTGAGAGGAAAGTGCGGCCCCCGAGGTCAAAGGTGACAGCCTTGTGCACCATGAGAGAGGAAGAGGAGGAGCGTGACAGCCATGATTGAGAGAGACAGAGAAGTGCATCTCCTGGAAACAAAAATATAATAAAGATTGATTAGGGAACAGATAGGGAAAGAGTAAGAACGAAAGAGACAAATTCCTGAAAGGTTTTTCCAGTGTTGACATAAGCACTCTGCGGTCACTGAAGCTACTAACCTTCACTTAAAAATATTTAAAGGATAGAAAATACACAAAACACACTTGCCTTGAATGGCTTTACCCAACACAACCTCCCACATTTGACTGTTAACATTGGCAGCACAGTATTTACATATAAACAGTGCAAAGTAAATCTCATGTAAGTTTGATTATATACAAACCAAAGGCTGCAGATGTAAATAAACAACAGGTTCCTCTTACCTGGGGTCCGCTGTCCTGCCTCAAGCAGCATGGAGAGGTACGGCAGAGGGGAACCCAAAACACACAGGCACTGATCCGAGTGCCCCACACCTGGATAGCAGACACCATGAAAAGCATTTCTGTTAATGGTTCAATATGATCATCATCTAAAGTACACAGGTGTAAAGGTAGCAGAGGATGCAGAGTCGATTATTTCCCATGTGACATGAACAGCTGCGTTGCACAGGGGTCAGTATGGTTGTGGTTTACACTAACAGCCCATTTACTTGATGCTTGATTGCATCTGAGCGTACTGTCATTTATAGGGATGTCCCGATCCGATCCACGGGTTTCACAACAGTTTCACAACAGACATCAACAGACATCTGGAGCTCATACGTGAGTCCAATGTCCTTGTTGAGTCTGACCGCGCAGCGGATAGACTCAGATTTTACCTTAAAAAAAGTGGTATCGCATGCCAGAGAGCTTCGTGGTACTTCACCATCCACACACACAGTAGCATTACCATATGTGTCCGGGAAGTCTAACCCTCACTCGGACGCGGCCATTTAATAAATTGCTCCCCAGATGGAGCTTCACCATCCAAACACACTGTGGCGTTATGCTATAAGTGTCCGAAAAGCTAATTCAAACACCTTATTCAAACTTTAAATAAAGGGTGGAAGTCTTTCATAACCAACTGTTGTGATGGACTATATACTGGGGAAGTATTTGTTTGTTCTCCATTTGAGTGAGATGTTTTTAGGTGGCTAATTGGCCATTATGAGCAAAGTGCTTCCATATATTTTATTATTACTATTATTATTTGTTCAAGAGTAAAATAAAGTATCGGACTGATATCGGTATCGGCAGTTAGCCAAAGCTGCGGTATCGGTATCGGAAGTGAAAAAGTGGTATTGGGACAACCCTAGGATGCAATGCAAGCTGTGAGAGTAATATGAGTTGTTACAGTACCTGCTTTAGTCCTCCACCAGAGGGCGCCCTATTCTCGGCCTGGCCTCTGAACAGGACTGCCAGTCGATCAGAACCCTGTCCTGTGTTACAAAGAAAGAGACAACTTTACTAGCTAGCCACCTTAACTAGTCAGGAGTTTATTCTCCAATTGGATGAAATCTATTTTAAATTGAGTTTTATACAATTTTTCATTAGCATTTTAGAGTTAGGAACTCGTGCACTAGCCTTCTAAATTAGGCTAAAGCCCCTCACCTGTGTTAATTAGTATTCTTCCTTGTGTTCATTTGACCACCACGTCCTGTCTCTGTGTATAGGCAATTGGCCTGGTCTCTTCGGTGATTAGTCCTAGGCTACTTTAATATTATGTTCGACCCAAATGCTGATAATCAGATGAATACCCTATTTTCTCTCCGGTGTCAATCTCTGGGACCGCTCTGTCCGCCAGACCCTGACACCAGTCCGCCTGTCTGTCGGTTCCGCTGACGAAGATGTTCCATCATCAAGCACCGGCTCATGCTAGGCTATATTTAGCTGCATTCATTAGACCAGCCCCGGTTCCTGCTGTCCTTGACAATGCAAAAATGCTACGTGTCATTAATATAAGGCCCTATTTATTACATTATATATCACTGACACTTTGACACGCCTGTCCTCCAGTGCTGTAATGACCTAGGCCACCGAAGGCACAACTACGGAAAGTTGACGGAGGTACAGGCTTACTGGACGACGAAATACTGCTTCTACTAGGCTACTAATAGGCCTGATTATAATCCGATAAAGATGATCATAACACTAGCGATTACTGAAACTGATTCGCCTAATTATCACCGTCATATAAATATAACTGAGATAATGATGGTTCATAAGCCTATAAAGCGCCATAAGCACATCCATTGTGCACACCAGACCCAGGGCAGGCTCTGAACTTTAAGGGGCCCTGGG
>OMKX01000911.1:0-10453 GCA_900302425.1 Brosme brosme
GAGCTTTGCCTTGCGGCTCAGCTCTCTTTTCGTTATAACGGTGCGGTAAAGCGAACGCAATACCGCCCCCGCTGCTCCGATTCTCCGGCCAATCTCACGCTCCATAGTACCCTCACTCGCGAACAAGACCCCGAGGTACTTGAACTCCATTACAACAAATTACAAGTTGAGTTTTGTATTTTTCAATAATACATGGGGTCTAAACACACACATAAATTCCCATGAATCTCTCTCCAGAGGGTTGTGTGGGCAGTGCGGAGCATCCCTCCGGGCTCTTTGCTGACTGTGAGCAGCGACCTGGTAGACGACCTGCTCGTCCAGCTCATCCTGAAGCTCCACCCCCTCGACGGGGACGGCTGCAGGCAGCTGGACCAACAGAAGCTCCTGGCCCTCACTCTCCAGGTAGGTTCTGCTCATACCACTGCACTACTAGCAGTACTACTACCAGTCATACCCCAACTAGTACTACATCACTGCTAATGCCAATCATCATTGATATCATTGAACCTAATGACGTAATTCATGTCAAAAATCATCCTGCATTTCTTAGCTGGTCTACATCTCACACTCCTGGCTTTTCCTTCGTTGCCTCCGACTCTTTTTTCCCCCACATCCATGGTTCAGCTCTCTCGCTCTTGCTCCCTCCTTAATTTCTTCCTCCTCTCTCTCGCCTAGCTGAGTGCTCTGACATTGGAGACCCTTAGGAAGATGCCTGGTGTGACGGTAGACACTGCTCCCCCTCGTCCCAGCTGGGATTTAAGGAGACTTACCTTCCAGGTCCAGAGCCGCCTGATGAAGGCCTTTGGGACCTTTTACCAGGTAGGACTGCTTTCCATTCAGGGCCGCTCTGTTAGGTGAAAGTGAAAGTCCTCCATACAACACTGAAAGCTCTGAGGCTCTGAACAGGATACGTGATGCGTTATTGTCCACAGCTCTCCTCCATTAAGACGTCTTCTCTCTTATTCAAGGTCAAGAAACTGATGGCTGCGGGAAACGCCGACCTCCTCCGCTCCATCCCCAGGGAGGTCATCGAGGTGGTTCTGGCCCAGCACCAGGCAGTCTGCACAGAGGGAACCCCTGTCGAAGGTAACCACATAGAAGGACCGACTGCAAATAACTCAAAACCTGTCGAATATGTCGCTTATAAAGTGTTTTGATAATATAATTGAAGCATAACAAGCCTTGACAATATTGTAAAACATATATTTATTTATTGGTTGCCATCATAAATTAATTTCAATGTTGTCCAGTGAAATTCCCTTCCATTCGAGGAGTCCTTAACAACCTGTTGAGGTTCATCTTATTGTTTCTTTATGATCACAACTTTCTTTCACCCCCCTTCTTGTTCTTGTTTTGCCCTCAGCTCCCAAGGTGGATGAGGACCTAATGGAGAGGAGGCTCTTTAGTCAGACGCTCCCTGAGACAGGAAGGGATACCATTTTCCAGGAGTTTGGAACCTGGATCCGGCACGCAAAGATCTACCGCAAGGCCCTTCCGGAAATGTGCGATGATGTCATCGCGGATTACCGCCACATGGTCATCCGACGCCGTTCCTCCAACACCAAATGGGTCGAAGGAAAGTACTTTGTTGGAGATGACTACGAGGAAGTGACCTCATCGTTGGACAACGTCAACCTGGCTTACAATGCTTTTGTGGTGGACGGTAGCGATGAAGCCCTCCGGAGGGACTTCCAGAACAGCCAGAAGCTGCTCCAGGGTCTGACAGAATCGGAGCCTTCTTCTCTGCAAGGCTCTGGCCAGAGTTTTTTTGCCTGTGATTCTGTGCTCTCTGGAGCCCTACTACCTCCAGCAGCTCAGCCACTGCCAGGATACTCTGCTACTGCTGCTGCTACTGCTGCTAGGAACTCTTTCTCAACCGCCGTACGTTCATGAAAACACAATAACATAGACTTCAAGTGTTCAACATTGAAATATTATCTTCATCCAACATGAGAGTCCAGTCAATTTAAAAACTCCTTAGCTACTTTTTAGACAGAAGCATTCTCTTCCCCTGTGCAACAGGACACGGTTCTGATCCAGCAGTCAACTGCTAAACGGGTTGTAGAAGAACTGTTCAGAGGCCAGGACCAAACCTTTTACCAGTCACAGGCCCGCAAGTACCGGGCCTTTGAGAAGGAGATGGTGGAACATGTCCACCTGCTGCTGGAGATGGAGGCCGAGACATACAGGACCAACAGAGTGTTCAAACAGACTCTGGAGCGCCTGATGGACCCTGTGCAGGAGGTCTGATTTAGGTTTTTGTAGTGTTATAATATCATGACTTTCTTTTTAAAACTGTATTTAAACTGGAATATCATGTTTCAAAATAGAGAATGTCTCTAAAGCAATCAATGTATTGTAAACATGCAGTTGTCCTCATCCAATGAAGGCCAGCAATTGTGATTCACTGTCCAAAGAAAATAATATATGAAGCACTTACAACATGATGTGAAATGATGTCATGTGTTCAGAATGTATGTAAAAGGTGTATATGGTCAAACCAATTTCACATTTGCATACGATTTATAACACAGTGCATTTTTTATGAAGACGACTTTCAGTTATTTAGTTTTCATAGAGAAATGACAGTTGAAGTCATTCAACAGGTCAAACTAGCCGTTGAGCTTCGGCGGCCCCTTAGACAGAAGTTGAACGTGGCCTTGCCCAGGTGGCTGACCAGGGAGGGCCTCATGCAGGACCCCCAGGTAGCCCTGCTGGCCTGCTCCCTTGTCGCAAAAGAGGTGCTCAACCACATCAAGCCCTCTGTGAGCTTCAGTGAGGGGGTCCAGGGAGGAGACAACGCCCCCTATAGCATTAACGTCCCTGTGAGGAAGCAGGAGGGAGACGAGGAGAGACCTCTCACCCTGCTAGAGGAGCGTCTTCACAAGGAGCGCAAGGCGAGCAGGGAGGAGTTCCTCACCTGCCCAGAGAAGGTCAGCCATTTTAACCAGTCATTTCAGTACAGACATGATACACAAAGAAAATATTTAGTAACAGTTATAATTACTGGTCCATATTAGCGCCATTCCTTTTTTAGCAAGTTTTTCAAATAATTTATTTATTTCCCTGAAAATGGAAGTTTTACATGTAGATCTCTTATATCACCCAATAATGCAATACATAGTAGTATATATTTATATACTCTATTGTTGCTGTAGAATGAGATGTGCTAATACACCTTTTCTGTGCTGAATATTTGCTCAGGAACCTGAGCTCAAAGAAGTAAAAACCAAAAAGAAGTGCTTCTCTTGGCTTCGCCGGCTCTTCAGCTGCAAGAAGAACTGAGGATGAAACCTAACATAATGAGAACCAACCTGCATCTTTGGAAACCTAAAATGTGCATAGACTTGGACACCAAACATCAACATCTTATTTGGAAACCTTACTTTTACGCTAATCAAGGAGACTAACCATGGTCATCTTCCACAACTTTGGACCCCAACCAGGCACATCTAATATGAACACCAACCATATACGTCTAATATGGACCCTTTCCGGTGACAGCTTATATGGACACCTAACATCGATTTGTTATTTAACACAAACATTTCATTCATTAAACAAGTGAAACGTTAATGTTACGAGGTTACAACAAATAGTATTTTTTCCAAATATGTATTAAAAGGTTGAAAGCCACTCCTTCTCAATAGATGGCGCTCTTTTAATTTAACGTGCTTTATCTTGCTCACATTTTCTTCTACAACCTCTTCGTTGGCTTGTTTGTGCGACAAGGAGGTGTCCTCCATGGTGTCATTGTAGGGTTCAGGGTGAATATACAGAGAGTAAATATCTTCTTATAAGATGTCTGGTTACACGCCGGACGAGAGGCTCCGCATCGAGCAGATCACAAAGCTCAGAAGGCAATGGCTGAAGGACCAGGAGCTCAGTCCTAGAGAACCCGTTGTCAAGCCACAGGCTCCGGGCGCCATAGCTAAATTCTGGACTGGCTTTCTGCAACCCAAGAGTCTGTGGAGGCTTTACGTGAGTGTTTAGTTCCTGAGTTAGTTATAAACTCAGGAACTATATATATTACAGATGTCAACATCCATTTCGTTGTCTCTTTGCTCCTATTGCCGAACTAGATGTCATGTTATGCTATCAACAGTGCAGTCTGGTGTTGACATGGTCAGAAGGGTGCTGCTTTGCTTCTAGATTGGTAACGCCACATTCATAGCAGAAACAGACCAATTTGTGTTTGCAAGGGAAATAATCCAACCTAAGGCAAAGGAATGTACCTGAACCATGAGTCTACTGCTAAGTAAAAACACTGCTAGCTATCTGATAGTCTCCTGCCAAAGACAAGTATAGTTGTAGTCACTAGCATCTCGGCATACGCCTGCTCCCGTTAGGAATATCCTACATTAACACAGCAAAGGGTATATGGTATATATCTTTCCTAGAAAATGATAAATTATGTTTACTAATGCACAGAAAACATAAGAAACACAGAACATTTATGAACACTTGTCTTTAAAGTTGGCTTATTTTCTGCTTTTTTGTTGCTGTTCTTGCAGACATACAAAGCATACCGAGGTGGAGTATTTGGATTGACACGGGTGTTGATACCAGCGTGGATCGTTCACTACTGTGTCAAGTACCACATGGCTGTAAGTCCACCTGGAACCCATTTGTTATGGTTTATCATACATATAAAATGTATACCTGCCTACAGACCCAAATTGTGTGGTGTTGTTGTAACTGCTACAACAACTACAAAGTGAATTGATCAAAATAGATGGCAATATAATATTCACATGCCAGTTTTATAAATGGGGCCATGCACAAATTATGCAAAATATATCTGTTCAACCTTCAGTTGTAGACCTATTCCTAACCCTTGCAACTACTTTTAATTTATTAATAAAATGTATACATCTGTAGATGTACAAATATATATACATACGACATAAACATTTACAAGCAAGATGTATTAACCTAGTGATTGTTTCTTCCACAGAACCAGCCATATGGCATTGTGGAAGTGAAACCCAAGTTGTTTCCCGTAAGTGCATATCTTTATTCATTGCATTTTGTCATAATTGTATTTATTTAGTACTAGAATTGATCTTAACAAACCTAGGTGACTTAACTTCATAGTTGCCTGACCAATATTTGCTTGAAAAGGTGAAATATGATTATTGATAATCGTTAACATTTTGCCTCTTGACAATCTTTTTTATCTCAACAGGGACTACTCGACAATAGTCCCTGTAAAACTATTGGCACAACAAAATCCCCATTTCTGTTTCAATGTGCATCGTAACTGATTTAGACATTAATCTATACTTTCTTTTTCTGCATGTTTTAGGGGGACATCATTTTGGAGACGGGGGAAATTGTTCCCGATCTCCCCATGACCCACAGTCACCACTAACGCACCAAGTTCAAATGTTTCTATAAACTCATTGTAAAAAATAACCTATATATGTTATTAAAACATTTCCAAATCATATAATGACTGGTTTCTCCTTTATTATGTAATAAATTACGCATACTCAAAGTCTGAGAAGTAGGACGTGCTCAGCCACATCAAGTTCAAGCCTGACTATATTCAAAGGCAATATCCTTACTGTCATTGTCATAGGGCCACAATCTCCTCCCTTCTGCTACCGACCCTCTTTATTATTTGTTTAAAAAGTAAATTATTGTTAAATAAAATAATCTGAAAAATACCTTTTATAAGTAGAAAACATTTGTGAATCTGGAAATCATTGCATAAAATGAAAATGCATCCTTGGTGGACGTTTGCATTGTTTGACTATCAATTTAATTTTAGTCGAACAGTGTTGCAGTTTACGGTCGAGGAGAAACAATTGTTTCAGGGCTTTTATTTTTTTCCCCCGAAGTAAACCGGAAATTGCGTAATCAAATTGTGACTACATACTCGCTGACTTAACTTTTGGTTGTACAACTCAACATGGCTATACTCTATTCATTTATTATACACCAGCGAGGCAGTATTTAAAGGTTCTCTTCCCTGGGAATGTAACTACGTCAATGGTTAACATGTCGATCGTCAACCGATGAGCTCTTCGATGAATTTGAGGTAAATACGGATGTAATTTATCTCCTCAAACCCCATTCACTATTATTCATGTTAGCTAGCTGAAGTCAGACACCGACTATCATAGCATAGGCTTCCATATATCATAGAGGTATACAACTGCATTTCTGTCTTGTTTTTCCAAATGATCGTGTTACTAGAAAACAATACAATGCCTTCCTGCCTGTTACAGTTGTACAGACTTTACTAGGAATCTACCAGTGCTAGCTTTGCTAACGTCAACAAACCAATGCAATTAAAATTACTAACTACTACGATCAGAGTCCCAGCTTGTTTTGCCGTCTGTCAACATCATCATTTAATTTCATGCCGTTGTTAAATTTACCATCATATTATACAAAATCATTTAAAAATGGTTATGAAAATAATTGTGTAGCCTAGTCACTAGCGTTAATTATAGCCCATCTCTTATATTCGATTTTGGTATTTATACACATTTACAGAAAAATAACCGGATTATCGCAACCGTATAAACCTTAAAAGCTGTAATCATTTTATAACCTGGTGGAATTAAAAGCTATGTAGTACAGTGACAAGTTACAGGTATTTTTTCAGTGAGAACAGGCTCTGTCTACAGACTCCTGTTTAAGTGCAAGAGTGCAGGGTAATCAAAGATTAAGTCAGAATGTGACAACGTTTCACCAGGACTGCTACTACATTCAAATGATCAATCAATCCGCCATTCAATCCGTCCACACATCTTCCATGTAAACATTTCGATTTGTTTATTTAGACTACACTTTTTTCGGATTTTGGTGGGGTCTTACAGCTGTATAATGAAAACATTACAGCACGTCATGAAATGATCTGAGACTGACCTGATGTGTTTGTCATAATTTCTTCTTCACCCAAGATGATGTCAGCCTCAAAGATTGAACTGCGTCCACGTCAGAAGCATGGCACAAATAAAACCTCCGGTGACACGTCCAAAGATGTGTCTCCAGACTCCAAGTGCCCCATCTGTTTGGACGCCTTCAACAACATGTCCTACCTGGACCTGTGCTTGCACAAGTTCTGCTTCCGCTGCATTCATGAGTGGTCCAAGAACAAAGCGGAATGTCCGCTGTGCAAGCAGCCGTTCAACTCCATCTACCACAGCATCAAGTCGGACCAAGACTTCAAGAAGTATGACCTGAGGCCCCCCGACAACGGCTCATTCGGGAGTTTTGGCGGTGTGCGGTTCCGGTACCACACCACCATGACGGGCGTGCGTCAGCGGGCCGAGAGGAGGACCGCTACCCCTCCAGACAACGGCGTGATGTTTGAGAACTGGGGAGATGCGTACCAGCTGCACGAGCCCAACCTAAGGCGCATGATGTCGAGGTTGGCGGCGGGGAGGCGGGCCGCCAGCGAAGGCAGAGCGGTCCGTGCCATCCGGGAGCAGGAGATGATCACGTTCAGGAGGGGGCTGTACCGTCAGGGAATCCGGGTGCAGTCGGTGGAAGACGGCGGCCGCTCCCGGGACACCACGGCCGAGTTCTTTCAGAGAAACCCTGCGTGCCTTCACAGACTGGTACCCTGGCTGAAGAGGGAGCTCATGGTGCTCTATGGAGCCCACGGCTCTCTGGTCAACATAGTACAACACGTGGTGATGTCGCGCATCACCCGCTTCAATTTGGAGGCCAGTAATATACTGGAGGAGCTCAGGCCTTTCCTCCAGGCTCGCACAGAGCACTTCCTCCACGAGTTCATCAGCTTCGCAAAGTCTCCCTTCAACATGGAGGCCTATGACCAGCATGCCGTCTATGACTGCCCCGATTCCCTATCCAACGACGATGACAGTAGCTCTCATTCATCTGTCATAGCCGTCTCGGAGGACGATCTAATGTCAGTGGATCTGGACACCATTGGAGAGTCTATGTCCAGTGGCGCTCTCAGTCAGTCTGCGTGGGACGATGAGACGCCTGGGCCCTCGTATTCCACGACGGAAGACAGAAGCAAAGTGCGGCCGCTCTCTATACCAGACTCTGACAGCAGCCAGGAGGAAGAGCCACAGGAATGCAGTTCCTCTTCGCATCCGAAAGGCCCTTCGAACCCAAAGGATGTTGTCAGAAAAGATGGATCTCTTTCGTCCTCTTATCATTATGATGTTGGTGGGGATGAAGATGACTGTGTTATCGTTGGTTTCGTGAAGCCGGTTGCACAGAGGACGCCAGAGCTGGTTCAGCTCTCATCGGACTCGGAGGAATCTGTCCATGAGGAGATAGACAGAAAGCCTCAGCTGCCTCAACACATTCGCTTCACCAGCCCCAGCGCCTCTCCTCTTCCCGATGCAGAACAAAGCCCCCCTCCTGCCTCTGGCACGAAACCGGATTCACCATCTAAAGAACAAAGCGGCCTCTCAAGGTCTAGAAGACACAATTTGTCAGAGAGGAAAAGTGACTACGACAAGAACAGCAAGAGGCGTCGCAGTGCAGAAAGATGCGGGGAAAGGCAGGGATCTAGGAGTGGAACTCAATCGAGGAGAAATAGGCGGGACAGAAGGTCGAGAAGTGCAAGCGATTCTTCCAGGAGCCCCATGAACGGTGCCATTACTCTGTCCCGGTCGAGGAGGCATTCCCGATCCAGTAGCAGCAGAGAGTGTTCCCGTTCGAAGAGGGACAGTAAGGAAAAAAGGCGAGATGGTGGCCGCGAGCTGCCCGGCAGCTACCAGTGGCAGTCCTACAGCCACTATGGCCGCGACAGAGACAACAGTTGGATACATTATTCAGAGAAAACCACCTACTACAGAGGTCACAGGAACTGTGATTCACGCTCTCAATCTCGCAGTAGGGAACCCCATGACAGTGGTCACAGGGACGACTTTCCCTCTGGGACCTACTCCACGGGTAGCCGATCGCCCTCTTTCAGGAAAAGGTCCAGCCAAGACAAGCCTGGTGGCAAGAGGAAGTACAAGACCAGGCACTTGGACGAACCGGACAGAAGCACGGATCTGAGGTCGGGATCCGAGGCCTTGGATACAACTAGCAGTAGGACAAGCACTAGGAAACAGAAGAAGTCGAAGGAGAAACCGGCGAAGAGGGACGCCAGCCTCGGAGGGGAAACGGACGATGCAGGAAATGGGTCCGACAGAGGCAGGAAGCACCACAAGAAGAAGAAGAAACACAAGAAGAAAAGCAAAAAGCACAAGAGCAAGGAGCGCCCAGGAAAACGCTCACCTACTGTCATAACCATTGAAAGCGACAGTGGTCATTCTACCTATAGCAATGTTGACCCCTCAGGCAAGGGAAACCTTATGAGTACCACAGGCGTGCCACCAGATACTGATGCCACAGACCACGATGGCGATGTTTCAAAAAGTGATTCACTGCCAGCTGACGCTGTCTTACACCAACAATAAACATTAACTGTTGATGGTTGGAGAATCACTTCCGTTAGGAACGCCTGCATAGCATATGCCTTTAATTGCCAACTAATTATTTTCACAGCATAAATGGTTTTCATATAAATATGGGATGTGTTTTATTTAGCATCAAGGTCTAGCTAGTTGCTACACACACATCAGATTTGTGACTTTCAAACTTGTAGTATTGTTTCAAGTTAATACATCAAATCAGGAAAGTATTTTCTTTTAACTTTCTCCAAGTTGCATTCTCAGGTATAACATTGTATTCACAAATTTTCTTCTGTAGGAATCACATGAGTTCTTGACAATGAACCACCTGCTCATGTGCCCTTTTTTTAATTGGTTAATTCAGAGGTTGGTATTGGTGATTCTGAAAGGTAACTTTTATGTTATATTTTAATTAAAAAAAAACTGTCCAAACTGTCCATAAACTGTTATTCATGTCGAGACACAAATTGTCCATCAAAGAATAGTTGTCTGGCCAAAATGTACCAAAGAATGTCGATCTGCCATAACTTTCAGAAATTATCTTTTAGTGAGTTATCTTGATGGAATGCCATTTGTCAATATTAAATAAATAAACATAAATATGGCTATGAAATAAATAAATGAGGCAATAAAAATAAAAATGTATTCTGAGGTACAAGCATGGAGACATTTTCAGAGAACTCAGACCTTTCGAAACAAGAGAAAAATGAGTTGAAGGTGCTGGGCAAATAGATCCTCCACCCCATTTACATGGATGATGGAGTGTTTATTCTCCTTTACACATTGATTAATGTAGGTCATTGTTTTAATCCCTTGCCAGGCTGCTCTAAGATCGCAACTGATATATTGTATTTCTATCTTTTCCCTATACTCAATTTTAGCCTTCCTTATATCCTTTTGCCCTTCTTTTCTCCAGGGGATCACCAGTATAATATAACCGTTTCTTCCTAATTTTTTAGAGCGATGTTGTATATGAAATGTTATACTATAAGTGTCCTTGAAGTTTAACCATCTCTCGGACACGGACATCAAAATCAACCGCTGGCCAGACGGAG
>OMKX01000912.1:0-13426 GCA_900302425.1 Brosme brosme
GTTCTTTCATTAAAAAAAATAATATATACAAACCTAATAGATACCTAATAAACCGTTGGAACACACAAGACCGGTAACCATAGCAATGCCGGTAAACAAACCCCGCGAAGCCCAATCCCTACGAGAGCTCCCCGCGCTATGGCCATCCGGAGGCGCACAGAGCTTTTGGCCGTGATATTATATATAAAATTATATACTATTGTATATAGAACGTTATAAGACGCTGTCACCGAGAATTGGCACGCTGCCAGACGCTGTCCACGAGTGTGAGAGGAGAGTTGACGGAGAAGATGATGGCGGTTGACCTAGTTTCAAAGTTTATACCGTTTATACTCGGTAATACCGGTGTTGACACGAGTGTATTACTCGGTGTGAAAATGTCCACACCGCGGCAACCCTACACTGTATGCGTACATCTACAGAATCACCAAATGTTACCATCTTTGAGAAAAGGTAGAAACAAACACATCATTATTTGCCACGGCTTGAAGTCGCTAATGAAAACGTAATGCAATCGTAGAACCGTTACTGCAACTTCGCCACAGTAAGGCCTCCGGGAAGTGACATCACTACACCAGCTTTGAGACGTTACCTTGTACGTTCATGCAAACAGACTAGTGATCACACAAATGATCACTAGTCTGTTTACATGAACGTACAAGGTAATATATCAAGTTAGACTAAATGAACCTTTTTGAGTTAGCTTTGAGACGGTTTTCTCCCATGAAGACCTTCTTCCAACCTTCTCGTTCTCCTTCTTCATGTGATGTATCTCTCTACCGCTCCAAGGGCTGCTGTTGGAGAGTGACGTGGAGCGGGCTGTGGATCATCTCACCAGACTCATCCTGGAGGAGGATAACAGCAGCGTCAGGTTAGATGAGGGCCAGTCCACTCACACATTGAAGCAGAACATATTCCAAAATATCATTGCATTTGTCATAGCTACAATATGTAGATTTATAAAGTGAAATGAATAGGCGGGCAGGACACTTAAATAAGATAACTTAAGAGAAGTGTGGTTTCAGTTATAGTATTCCGCTTTTTTAATGTGTGTCCATTTTTGGCTTTCAGTTCCTCAAAGACTTTTTTTGATTTACACAGTTCTTCCTTTTAGAGATTAACCGAGATTGGAAATCAAATGACCCTTTAAACCACATCGTTTCCATACCTGAGAGAGCTTTTATCTGTTCCGGTCTGTGTGTCCATCCAGCGTTTCCGTCATCGTATGTGCCGAATCTCTATCCAGTCTGCACCCAACTGCATTTATCACCAAAATGGTACCAACACTCAAACAGGAAATCTTCTCTGCACCAACACTCAAAAAGGAAATCCTCTCTGGTAAGCTCTTGGTTCTGGCCTATAGTAGACGTCCACCGAAATAGTTACCAAGTTGTGCAAGTCAAATGGCAGGAACAGCGCCCTCCCTGTTAGAACATGGGTTATTGCCATCACTGTATCAGACTAAAATAGAAGTGAGGTCACTTTCCCTACTAACCCTATCATGTGCCTATAATTATAGATTGAGCAGATGTTTTATCCATAGTGACTTACAGTGAAATCAGATGCATGGCTTTCAGGAGTAGGTAGGGGTTAGGCATCATGCTCAAGGATTTCCTACAGGTAGACTGCAGATATTGAGGGGGTCAAACCCAGAACCCTTTGGCTGAATGTCAAACACTTAAATCACTGCCCCTATAAATGTATAGCATATTATCCATAGCAAATACATTATGAGCATGGTGGTTGGCCCCAGTGGGAATTTAACCCCTAACCCTGGCCAGGTCAATACCATGCTCTCTAGTCTAGATAGAGACTACTTGTCACTCATTGGAACCAATGAGAAACTTTAATTGTGTTTGGTGGTGTTCGTGTGATTTTTCTTTTACCTTGTTGCAAGTCTCACAAATCAGACTTCAGATTAATATCTAAAGTCCGACGGCGGATGAGCCCAGATCACATTCTGTGCCGTCTCCCCCCTAGAAATTCTGCTATAACATAGTAGAACAGCTGGATCCAAGATTACCGTATTGTTAACTAGTATCATTTTTCAAATAAAATATCTTCCTCTCTGCTGTGCCTCAGAGCCCATTTTCGAAGACGACGATAGCACACCATCAAATGAGAGCTCCCAGGATGCAGTGCGTCAGCGGTGTGTGTCCGCCCTGGCGGCCGTGTCCACCCAGCCAAGCGTTGTCCAGGAAAGTGTGCCTGTTCTCCTTGAGGTCCTCAGCTCAGCACACACAGGCAAGCTGATAAGACAGCACTTAAGTCTCTCTTTCTGGAGACCAGCTGGTGTAGTAGTTTGTGGCCTATTATATATGATGTAGAAATATGTTTAATATATATCTATGCATAATGGTCAATAATCTATAGTTTCAATGATAGCATGTAAAATATACTGTTGATAATGTCTACCCCAACTGTTGATAAGGATATTCTGTATATAGAATACATTTATTTAAATAAGAATTTAACTACAACATTTATCTTTTACATTTTATTACTGTCCTGTACTTTCGGTTGTGACAGCCACATTTCCCTTCTGGGATTAATAATTGGGATTAAATGAAGGTGCTATCTTATCTTGCTGCAGGCACCGGGGGGTTCTCTGTGGAGGAGGTGGTGGCTGCGTGCTTCAGCCTCCAGAGGATAGCCGATAAGGCGCTGGACTCTGAGGAGACTGGGCACTTCTTTCATGACATCATCATCCCGCGACTGCTGACTCTGGCTCTACAGGCAGCGCTTCAAGGTAAGAAAAAGCGATTTTGCCAGGAAATTACAAAATATGAGGCTATATTGAATAGACCGTATTAGAAAACCCTTCATATGCACTCAACCGTTACAATTTGCATTGCATTTTTACAAAGGATTCAAACCGGCAACTCTCCTCACAAGCCTCAATCTCTTATCAGTGCAACGATCCTTAATGCAATTCTAAAAATGGATATGTAGGATGTGTTGTTTTGAAACACATTTGAATTAAATTGAGTGAACCTGAGGTGCGTTAAAATTAGCAAACGAAGGCAAACGTTCGCTAACATTTTCAAACCGTTTTTCGTTTGTGCTGAGTTTACTGCGAACGTTTGCGAACATACGAAAACGGTCTGAGGAGGTAGTTCTCGGCGATCAATCATGGACGCTGGACTAAGGGAGATGCGTGCCCAGATGGGGGTTATCCCAAAAGACAAAACTGTTCAAATCTAAAAGTTCAAAGAAAACCCGTTCGCCTGGAACGTTCGCCTCAGTTTGCCAAATGTGAACGCACCTCTGGTGTCCACTTCCTGTTTTGACAGGTGAGGGGTATTCTGGGCATCGTAGTCCTATGGTGGAGGAGGCGGTCCTGTCTGCCATGGTGGGAGTCATCAGCACCGCCTGTGCTAAACTACAGCCCGAGTCAGTACTACTCTATACACTCCCTGAACTTCAAATCTACCCAATAAGACACACCAAGCAAATGCCAATAGTAAAATGCTTTGGGTCAGACCTATTTTAACTGTTGTTTAAATAATAAACCTTATCCCCCAGCAGCTCATTCTACCCATTCATTTGTTTTCTGGCTAAATCAATTTGGTAAAATATTGGTAAAATCAATTTGGAAAAATAGGAGATAATTTAATTTGAACAAAATGCAGCACTTAAAGTATTAATTTGATATAAACCCACAATAATCTAAAAGTAAAAAGTCTAAAGTCTTTTTGTCTTTTTCTATACACTTGAGTCACATTGTTATATTTTGTATTGGTATGTTACATTATTGACATATGTCGTCAATAACTTGGTTCAAAGTGAAAACTGGTTTCATCTCGTATCCGTTCCCCCCAGCGTCTTTGTTATCTCGTCTCGTGAAGTCACACGGTGGTACATTTTTGTAAGGCTGATGTGGTTTCCTGTTTATCATCAGTCTGGCCGGGAAAATGGCTTGTAGGGCGGTATCTCTCTTCCTGGAGGATGACGTGTCCTTCCTGTCTGACAACTCCCTCCCTCCACACATCCAGCTGCTTAAGGTCAGAACGATGCACGGTGTCTGGGTTCACGGTGTCTGGGTTCACGTAGGTCGGGTTATCCTTGGTCTTCAATGAGTGGACACTGTAGGTTGGTCGGTGTAGCTTGGTGTAAGTTGTGTAGTTGGGACCATGATGTCCTTCATACACAGTCTAGCGCCATGTGTTTTAATGAATTTATTTCTTTGTATTGTTTAATGCAGAACCTTTGAGACAGAAATACATTTTGTCATCTTTTATTCCTAGTTCAATACTCTCACACAGGGAAACTCTTGATTCCTTATAGAGTTAGCAATGCAAAGGAACAATTCGGTCCTCCGATCCAATGAAGTATATCAATAATCCATTGTTCAGACTCTTCAGATATCGTAAGCATCTTGACCTAGTGGAGACATTCACCACTCTGGATGTGTTTCTCTGCTTCTCCAACAGCAGGGGGAGTCCTGGAGCCGCTCCCAGATGGTGTGTCTGCTCATGGCCTGCGTGTGTTCCCTGCCTCGCAACGTAAGTCAACAGTACGCTTCCCGTCCATAGACAAAGCAAACGATTACTGTTTTTCGTAATGGTGAAACACAGTTCCTTTGCAAGTTTCCAGGTAAACGTATCTCGAGAAGATAGTTAAAATCTTGTACTAAGAACATGAACATTTAACATGTAACGCAGGTGTGTTCATTGTCCTTTTCTCACCTGTTACGTTGATGTTGTCTAATGCTGCTTTCTTGGCCAGGTCACCATTGGAAACGTATGTGTAATCCAAACGAGACCTACCGGGTTAATTAGAAACCTTCAGCATTAGGGCTGCAGCTAACGACCGTGTTGATAACCGATCATCCAGGTGGAGGTGCCCCAGGTGGAGCGACTGATGGAGCAACTGGAGGAGCTGAGCATCACCTGTAGCCACGTCCTGTCCTACACCTCCGCCGCCAAGTGCTACGCGGGCCTGGTCAACAAGAGACCCGCGGGTCAGTTCAGTCTGCTAACACATGTCTCAACATATGTATTGATGCGGTGTTAAGATGATTTCTTCGCAGGATAGTTCCAGGGGAATATTGTATCCAAATCCTTTTGTCTGTTGACTATAGGTTGTTTATAGTTTCCGGTTGTTTGTTTTTCAGGTGACTCTCTTAACGCCTTGATCCAGCGCAGCACCAAGAGACTGTCCAGTGAGTTGGACTCCCCGGCTTCTCCTCAACGCACCCAGGCCTTCACCCTCCTCCTCTGGGTAAGACCTCCACCAGCTCCCCTCTTCAACCAACAACCACAACGTGCTTGGTTGTTAGTAGGAAGGAGGGATGGACGATTCCAGAGTCTCAATTGTCAATCGCTTCAGAATGAAAATTGCACAAAAGAAAATGTATATTTTTCCATTGTCCTTGATACGAGAAATGGATCAGACCAAATAAATCAAACCGATTGTATGGACAGGCTTCTCAATACAAATAAACAACGTACAAAGTCACTTAAGTAAATAGTTTCTTCGATTCCACAGTTTGTAGTCGATACAACAGCCGGGGTCGAGTCCAAATGCGTAGATTTTTAGAGTTGATGTTTTTGAATGGATGTGATGGAATGAACTCTTTAGGAGTCGACTCTCCAGCCCCAGTAGGAAGCTTGAGATTGTGCACTGAGGGCTGCTTGATTGTACAATTATACAATATTGAAAGTCATTTTTAAAGTAAAGTAAAGAAATGGATTGTTTATACTGTGAGAAGTTAAACGGATCCACATCCCTGTAGGTGTTTGAGGGGGTAACACAGGACACCTGATTCACATGGGTCTGTGATTATCCAGTCAATTTTCCTCTTTTTGTCTTCAGCTGGCCAAGGGCCTGCTGCTCAGATATCACCCTCTCTCCAAGGCACTGACGGACAAGGTAAGACACAACACACGTGGACACACGGTAGTGTAGTAGTGTTATTATTTATCCCGATTTCCCGCCTATGATTATTAAAGTCCTATCTAATCTGATTAGTGTACAAGTTATTCATCTTATCTCATTCTGGTGACATGCAAGGAATGTGCATGCTCTGTCTATGTGCATTCCTACGTCTAAACTTCAAATCCCAACACAACAAACTGCTTGGTGTGTATTGCCCCCCAAACAATAATATCCCCCAAGAGACACACATACACACGTGTGCACAGTCTTAATATGTGTGTGTGTGTGTGAAGCTCTTCTCCCTGCTGGGGGACCCTGAGCTGGGGCAGCTGGCGGGCGAAGGCTTCGCCCTGCTCATGAGCGACTCCCCCGACGTCCTGAACCGCGGTTGCCACGCCGACGTGCGCATCATGTACCGCCAGCGCTTCTTCACCGAGAACTCGGCCAAGCTGCTGGAGGGGTTCAACTCCGCCGCGCCAGGTACCGGCGTTATAGCATGAACTACTTTTGGTTCTGTACATTTGAATGTATGTAATGCAATGTATATAATTTTTTTCCCTCCAATAGGCAGGAAGTCGTCCTACCTGAAGGCCTTGTCTCACCTGGTCAGCAGCCTGCCCAAAGAGGTTCAGCTCACCGAGTTACCAGCGGTAAGTAGAACGTCTGACATCTCCGGGGTTTACATGCATGTGACCATGGAGGGACTACAAGAAGGGGAGTCGGCTGGTTACGTTGACGTCTGCTTCAGTAACAAAGGCTTTTATTCGCTCTCCATGACCACCAGAGGACTCAAAACGCAGGAATGGGTGTTTCTTTGTCTAATGATTCTGATTGATCTACAAAAGGACCTTGACCAGGCTAGGGGACTCTGCCTCAGCCACATCGTAAGGCATGGCTATGGTCCTCAGTCTAGGCTCTCTGCTCATGAGTTATCCCTGAACGCGGGTTGATTTCAAACTTGGTAGGATATATATTATTGTAAGTCCCCTTCGGTTCCTGCAGAGAGCGGTGTTTCACACAATGATAAATGTAGCAACGCTATCCTTCCAGCTCCTATCCGTGCTGCTAGAGGCGTTGTCGTGTCCGGACCAGGGGGTCCAGCGGTCCACGCTGTCCTGCCTGGAGCCCGTCCTCGCGGAGCCTCCAGCCGCCCTCATCCAGCAGCTGGAGGCCCTGGTCACCAGGCTGCTGGCCCTCATCTGCAGCTCCGACATGGTCAGTAGTGGGCGTTATGGACAAGAGCACACTAGGTTGAAGAGGAGATATAGATGCTAAATGCTGACTGTCCCCCACTCTTGCAAATGTGATTGTATGTCATTGTAATTATTTCTTAATTTGCTTCCTCTCTTTATCTCTTCCTTTCTCTCTTTATCTCTTCCTTTTTGTATCTCTTCCTCTTTCCTTTTTTTCTGTATCTTGTTTGTTTGTTTGTTTGTTTTGTTTTGTTTTGTTCTTTATTTGTTCCAGACTGTAAGGATAGCGTCATTGCGGTGTATCAATGCCATGTCACGCTTCCCTGCGCATGAGGTAAATCAATCAGTTATACCCTGTTAGCCATGTGGGTGTTGGTGTGTTCCAGGTGATAACCCCTAGGTCTGTGTTAGCCCTGTTTAACCATGTGGGTGTGTTCCAGGTGATAACCCCTAGGTCTGTGTTAGCCCTGTTTAACCATGTGGGTGTGTTCCAGCTGATAACCCCTAGGTCTGTGTTAGCCCTGTTTAACCATGTGGTTATGGGTGTGTTCCAGCTGATAACCCCTAGGTCTGTGTTAGCCCTGTTTAACCATGTGGTTATGGGTGTGTTCCAGGTGATAACCCCTAGGTCTGTGTTAGCCCTGTTTAACCATGTGGTTATGGGTGTGTTCCAGGTGATAACCCCTAGGTCTGTGTTAGCCCTGTTTAACCATGTGGGTGTGTTCCAGGTGATAACCCCTAGTTCTGTGTTAGCCCTGTTTAACCATGTGGTTATGGGTGTGTTCCAGGTGATGCCTCTAGTTCTATGTTAAGTGTGGTAGTGTTCCAGGTAATGCCTGTAGCTCTGTGATAAGTGTGGTTGTGGGTGTTTCTAGGTGATACCGCTGCGGGCCAGAGTTCTGCGGGCGCTGGCCAAGCCTCTGGACGACAACAAGAGGCTGGTGAGGAGTGAGGCTGTGCTGGCTCGAGCAGAATGGTGAGGCCAACGTCAGAACTAAGAGTTTAGGTTTACTTTCAGGGTGAATGTCAAGTGAATTTCAATCAGGTGTATTGGACATGGAGGTTTTTTATTTAAAAATTGAACTGAATTGAAAAAAGCTCATTACTTGAAATTGTTTAAGATAAAATATGCTAGTTAATTAGCGCTCTACTTACCCAGTTATCTGTTTCCTGCTCTGTTTGTGTTTTTACGGTCTTCACATTGTAGCCTGAAGACAGCTTCTATCTATGTGGTCCTTAGGTTCCTCTTGGGAAGCCCAGGTGGGAAGTGATCTTCTTGGTTATAGGAAGTGGCGAGAGAACTTCACAATAAGAGCCCCAGAAACAAGACTCTGAATTCCATTCACCAGGGCCTTCAACTGGGACAACACACCCACAATTGATTTTCACTCGCTTTCAAGTCTAAAAATCTATTTCCATAGGTTTTTAACACCTTCTTTACTATTATTATTTGCCTCTCTGTTTATGAACGCACAATTGAGAAGATTGTGGCAATGTTCACATTGTCATGATGCTCAAAACCGTAGGGAGATTTAAATGAAATGAAGATTATTAAATGTATTTGACCGACAGATTGAGTCCATCCCAAGTAGCTGCTATTACTTGGTTCACAATCGTGTCATTATGTAATGGGAGCAGAGCAACAAGACTAACTGAATGACATGCTGCAGAAATATGCCTCTTTGCTCATTGGTAAAAAAAAACAACTTCAGACCGATAAATTAATTGATACAAGATGGAATGTATAGTAGTAAATTAAATATGAAGTAGTACATTTGAACATGCTGTGTAGGGCTACATAAGGCAGAGTTTAAAGGTTTTGGTTTGAAAAGGAAGCACACACACTGGGCATCGCATGTATGTGTAACCACCAACGTCAAATAACGGCCAAGCATGAATAACTTGAATGTCTCAAAGGAGCACTTGAGGAAATGGCACAAAAAAAGCTCATTACAACACGCATATTTTATCCGACCAGACTCTGTGGTCTCCGTACACATAACATGTCTTGATGTCTTAAAAATCATATTCATATCACAAATGCCAAACCTTGAGCACCTCAGTCTATCGATTGATTACAAAAACAACTTTAATGTTTTTTTTCAAGCCAGATGTGGGTATATGTTAACAAAGTATTACCATTGAACAGATGCATACAGGAAGGATTCACCAGTATTTCAACAGATGAGGGTGATGCGGCTCAAGATGATTGCATTTCAATAAGGTCAGCTAACTGTGTACCTCACACTGAATAACGCCATGGATGTATGGATATTTAAAATGTTTCAAATGTTGCATTAACATGTTATTAAACTCATTTTTGTAATTGGTATAAAGTTTTTTCATTTTAATTTCACAAGCCTTAAATAGACATTTAATCAATTGCACTCAAAATGTTATGTTTTTCTATATAAAAAAAATCGGATCAATGGAGAGCACAGCTCTCATTGGTTCATAAAACCACTTTCACTATGGCAACCAAGAGGAATACTCGCCATGCTGATATGCAGTTTCTCCATACATGAAAGTCCCTTTCCAGGCTGGCCATTTTCACAAGGCAAAAACAATTATAGACCCATATTCACATCCAACAGGAACTCTAAACAAAGTTGAGATGCATGTTTAAAACGATGGAAAAAGGTCCTTGACTTGCATTGTAAAGCTCTAGTATTTGTTTCTTTAAACAAATAGAATAAATCACTCAGTATGTTTATCTTAGCAAATGTCACCGTTCGATCTTGAGAAAGGTATTTTCTTTACTGAAACAGCAAGTCTCCAGTAAACAGATGAGTCTTCCAATTGACATTTCTCTGAACACTACAGTTTTGCGGCAAGTCTTTTTGGCACCATGTGGATTCAAACCAGTGGCGGTAGTGAACGCTAATGGCAGACGACCATTTTGACCATGTGACCTTAGAGGGAAGGTCAAGACAGCCAGACATCGTTTCATTCCATTTGTTGATTCCAAAGAAGTAAATAAATATTTGGTTTTTCTTCAAACATGATTAAGAGCTCGATAGGTGTTGTCAAACTGCAGTGTGGTAGCCGCCATGGGTCACCCAAGCCTATCTCATTTCTCCAGGACATACCACTTAGTTGTGCTTCATTTCCACTGGAGAAATAAAATATTAAATCACTTTTAACTCTGCACCTAACAAAGCCGAGTAAAACTTGCAAAGAAAACAGCGGATATATGAATGAATAGAATCACAATATCAAATCAAAATGAATCTAACATGACATTAGCTTGCTTAGCAGGGCTAGGCACAAAGAAAAGTACAGTTTGATGTTAATGGGACAAAGTATTAAACTGGTGGACTAGCCAACTGGAAAGTACTGAAAGGTGCTTATTCCAGGTGTGAATGTATGTAAAGGGTATAAGAAAATAAAAAATAAAACCTGATCTTTTCAAAAAAAATAAGGTAAGGGAACAGGATATAAAAAAGGAAAGGTACAGCCACAAACAAAGCAAAAACCAACAGAAATTTGACAAAACCATAGTCTTCAAAATTCCAGCAACCATTCAGGCGCACCACCCCAACATGCCTACTCCCTTTGCTTTCAGAAACGACCTCAAAACTAAACCGTGGCTTCTTCAACGGTTGGATGTCATTTGGACCAAGGTAAAGGCGATAAGGAAGATGAATAAGCCCTATGTATGATGTACTGAAGCAGCCTCAGAAGCAAAGTTGATCGTCAGAATCATTGTTCATCTGCAACTTGAGATTCCGTCGCTGGTGTTGGACAGAAGCCGACTGAACGACATTCAGCCAGGAGAGACTCCCATAAGACAGTCAGTCAAATGATGGAGATTCAGAAGGAGCCTGGACTTGATGCAGTAAGTATTCCACCGCAGGGTCCCTGGAGGGTCAGACGGCCATGGGGTCCTTCCTGGTGTACGTGCAGTCCCATGTGATCCCGTCCCCCATGGGGGGGTGGCTGGAAGGCAGGAGCACCCGTGTCACCCAGTGACTAGAGAGGTGAGAAGACCCGTGTTATGCTATTAATAGAAAATTTGGAGGAAGCTTTAACAATCAAACCCCTTTCCCCAGCAGTGTTATGGCGATGCTCAACCATTTGACATTATATATACCTATTACTCTACTTACTTTTTTTTTTACAAAGTTTTATATAATTTATGTCTTTCAGAGAACTACGTTCCTACTGAACCCCTTTAAATAAATCAATAGTCACTTTCAAAAGTGGCAGTTGACAATAGAAAATCATCATTTTCACCAGTGCCTATCAAGAGCTCACCTGGGCTTCTCCACGCTAAACATGATCTTCCAGTTGGTTAGTGGGCCGTGGTGGTATGGGTTTCTGAAGACCTGCATTCAAAAAAGGAGAAAATAAATCAGCCAAGATACCACAAAATGGATGTTTGCTGGAGATATATAGATATATATGTATGAATGATAGAGGGGCTTAGACATAGAAAGATAGAGATAGTAAGAGCTACAGCAAGAACGAGTTAGAGCTATAGAGATAGTTGTATAAAAGATAGCCATTTAGAGGCACATAGAGGTAGAGAAAGCCAAATAGGTGATCAACCAAGTAGACGAGATGTACACCTAGTGACTCACCCAGCGTAATGGGTAGCCATTAAAGAAACACAGCGGCCACTGTATAATCACGCCTACGGGACTCACATACTAGCAGTTATCTCAAACCTGCAGGGACCAGGGCATCACCTTGCCAAGCTCCTTCAGCCTCCTAATCTCCTTGCGGTTGATGTGGCGCTCCACGCTGGTCTCCCCTCTGCTGATGAGGATGCCGTGCCAAAGGGTCAGCGCCCCCAGAGCTACCGCCACCGAGCTGCGAGGAGGACACATTACACCCCTGAACCGACTACACAACTACAACAGAGACAATAGTTACCACTTTTCTTCCAAGAGACTAGGGCTGCGACTTACGATTTCTTTTGATTTTTCGAACGATTTTTCCTCTGAATCGATTTATCCTTTAGTCTATGAAATTTCATAAATAATAGCAAATGCCATCACAAGTTCCCGGCGTCAAAAGTAACGTCTTAAAATTGCTTCCTTTATCAGACAAGCAGCCAAGAAAAACTAAACAATTATATAAAGTATAAACTACTTTTATAATGATCCATGAACCAAAATATTTTAATTAAACTGCAACATTAAGCAGCAAATGTTTTTGATTTGTACTTCATAAATTACTTAAACGATTAATGATTATTAATGATCGATTTTTGATAAATCTTCTGTTGCTCCACAAATCGTTGCAGCCCCTAAAAGAGACTTTACAGTGAAAACAGAGGAAGGTTGTCGTGAAGGAGGAGGTTAATTAGAGCAGCATCTCAACGATGCCAACAGGTGAATCTCCTTCCCAGGCATTCTCATCTCACAAGGGGGAACACCTGGAGGCGCAATGGCGCATGCTACGAATTGGGATATCCATTTCTGTTACATTTTTGTCAAATTCTTTGTAAAAAAACACATTGTTATTCTTCTCATCTTCTTTTTTTCGCTCTGGAACTGTTAACTGACGCGAAGTAAGGGATCAGAAACTCTGTTTCGGTAGGAGGGACCAGAGATGACCGGATGGGGATGCTATCCAATATTGAGGGCTCGAACCGAGAACCTTTTGGCTAAGAGTCAGCACCCTATCCACTAAACCATCCTGTCATATTAAACGTAGCAAATTATTCATTATTTCACTATTTCTATAGTTTATATCCGCCATCTTGAAAGGACAAGCCGGTTAAACAGGGTAACTCAGCTCTGGAGAGGGTAACATGTTTAAGAGAAAGTGTTTCCTGACCTGGTAAGCACCCAGAGGAACACGATAGCCTTGTGAGAGGTTGTTTCTCTGAAGGTGAAGGGTGGAGGGGAGGGCTTGAATAAGTCCTGCAAATAAAGTTAAAAGCGGTTAAGCAGATTGCACACAACAGTGTAAACCGTTTATGTACTTATGTCCACATTTAGTATGATAGATTGTTTATTCCCAGTGCGTTACCATACGTTTCTTGTGTGGAATAAGTCCCAACAAACATTTAACTCAACTTTAGCAATAAAACCGTCAACTTAACAATGGGTTGGGGTCACACATCCAAATCTATGGGACACAACTCCTAATATGGGCAGAAAACACGATGGTAAAGACCCAGAGAATCTCCAAACAGCCAATGAAATTGGTACTCCAGGTTATATGTTTTCCATCTGCCCATCAATCAATGTGTAGATGAACCCATTTTCCTGAACTACGGCGAACATGAGACCAGCCAACAGATACGAGCTGCAGTCTCCCGTTTCACTTGCTGCTGTTTGCCATCCGAGCTTGTGCTGTTGATCTCCCTTTTTAACTCTCTACACATCTCCCCAACTCCC
>OMKX01000913.1:0-10038 GCA_900302425.1 Brosme brosme
GCATTGGTTCTGCTGGTAACCTCACAGCCAGGACAGGCCAGTGCCTCCACAGGGAGGACTGTGAACGGATGTTCCCCTACTTCCTGGCTCTGTCCGTCATCACATCCTTCATCATATCTCTGGGTGGGACCCCCGGGTACATGCTGCTCATAAGGTCAGATATGAGTTAAATACACCATATATAATGTCAGATATGAGTTAGATATATGATATATAATGTCAGAAACAAGTTATATGTAAGATATATAATGTCAAAAACAAGTTATATGTATGTTGTTATGTTCATGAAATGGGAACTACTTTTAGTTATATTAAAGGTATTAATACCTTAATTAATACTACTAATTAATACTACGTTATGTAGTATTAATCTCCAATTGATATGTAGTGTTGAGCTGCGCATGGATATGACCCTCAACTTTCTGTGATTGTCTTCTGCATTAACATGTATGTTGTGAAAGTCTACAAACACTACAGAATTGGCGACGAGGGTAAAAGTTTGCCAGTTTGCGTGTAGAGAAGCCTGGAATTGCACAAGTTTCACTCGCTGGAGCTTTAATGAAAGTTTCAGGACTGTATTCCCGCATAGACTAGCCTTGCTGAAAGCTAGCTGGCTGGCTAAGTGAATAACTTCACTTTAATTTAATAAAGTTAAATGGAAACATGGCGAAATGGAATCTGCAAACAAACACAGGAGAAAAGTTTGCGCCAGTGGGAAAAAAAGTGAAAGTGAAATAGAAGGAGAATACTGGATTTGTATGTACTGGCACGTGGGTGTGTGCCTTTATTTGAACGAGATTGGCTGCAATTGATCCAGCTTAACTTAACAGTAGAAGAGAATGCATCACCAACATTCCTGAAAGCTCGTCCTGTCCCCTACGCTTTACATCCAAAAGTGGAGGAAGAACTCAAACGGCTGGAAGACCAAGGCATTCTGATGGTCAGAAGGGGAACACCAATTGTACCAGGGATCAAGAGAAATTATGACATAAGGCTATGTGGATTACTTCAAAGTCACTCTCAATCCGGTTCTTCATGCAGACCAATACCCATTGCCACGCATCGAAGATATCGAAGGCATTCCAGGCACCGTGCTATTTGGGTGATATTATTATGACAGGCCGTGACTACTGCTCCCATCTAGCTAATCTTGAAGCAGAGCTAACTAGACTAAGAGAGTGCGGAGAGGAGCTGGCGGAGGTTGCTTTTGTGTCAGTTGACATCCAGAGAATGACTTGGTGCAAGAAAAGGTCACCTGGAAGAAGACCAAAGGCTGTGACCTGGCATTCAAGACAGCGAAAGAATTGATAACATCGGAGAATCGCACTACAATCCAGACTTACCTCTTCGCTTGGCTTGTGATGCCTCGCCATATAGCATCGGTGCTTTCCTATCCCACAAAATGACAGACGGCTCTTAATGTCCCATAGCTTTTGCCTCTAGGTCTTTAAATGCGGCTGAACATAATTATGCACAAATTGATAGAGAGGGGCTGAGCCTTGTTTGGGGTGGGAAGAAATTGAACCAATATTTTTATGGCAAACATTTCACATTCATAACAGATCACCAACCCCTAGGGGCCATTTTTAACCCAAGAAGATCGATCCCGGCTATGACTGCAGCATGCTTACAGAGATGGGCATTGTTCTTAGGTTTGGGGCCAATGGTGTAGGGGTGGCCTACTAAAAACACAGCCTGAATACTTCAGTCGACGTGAGCAACTATATGTGTGTCATGGGTGCATCATGTGGGGCACCAGGGTTGTAGTGCTGCCAAAGCTGTGCTCTAAAGAAATTGAAGCACTGCATGAGGGACACATAGGTGTAGTGAGCTAGAAGCTACAAATGGTGGCCAGGCATTGATCACCAGGTAGAGGATTTAACCAAGTCATGCTCTGGATGTCAACTGACACAAAAGCAACCTCTGCTAGCTCCTGTCCACAGCTGGGAGTGGCCAACAGCTGCATGGCAAAGAGTCCACGTAGACTATGCAGGGCCTTTTCTGGATTGAACGTTCCTCTTCGTGATTGATGAGTATTCAAAGTGGCTAGAGGTCTTCATAGTGAAAAATGCCACATCAACAAAAACAGTTGAAGTCCTCCGCAACAACTGGTCAGTGACAATGGCCGCCAATTCACATCTGAGGTATTCCAATCTATTATCCGGAAAATTGGCATCAAGCATACCACTTCTGTACCTAACCATCCTGCCCCAAATGTGCTTGAAGAGCGGTTTATCCAGTAGTTTAAGCAGTCCATGAAAACCATGTAAAATGCTCAGACGTCGCTGCAAGACAAAATGGCAAAGCTCCTACATTCTTATCGAAACGCTGACCCTTCTATGTGCCGACATGTTGATAGATTTGTAGATGCAACAGTTCATAATACAACCAACAACAGCACATGGGATGACATGCCCGGCGCGGAGGACTCTGAGAAATTCATGTTCACATCTCATGATGAGGATGATAACCACACACTCGTCAGTCCGAGCAACTCAGAGAGTCCTCTTCTGGACTGTATTAAACAAACTACTTTATGTTGTATTAATCTCCAATGGATATGTAGTGTTGAGCTGCACATTGATATGACTGTGTAATGTACTTGACCAGAGAAGACACAGTAAAGTCAATGTCAACTTTATGTTGGTTTCTAGTGCATTAATATGAATGTTGTAAAAGTGTACAAACACAACATATATGATTTATTAAGGCATATAGGAGTCATATATATGATATATGTCAGATATGAGTTATATATCATTTAAATGTCAGCTATGAGATATATATGATATATAAGGTCAGATATCAGTTCTGTATAATATATAAGGTCCAATTTTAAATCAACATGTGAGTGATTGTGGGTGCAGTGTGCCAAAAGTCACTCATTTCAGTGACATCTGTTGATCTTTATAACGTGAAGATGATGTGTCAAATGGGTGTGCATGTGTCAAATGCGTCAGTCTATCATAAATTAATGAATTAATGTAGCAGGAAAGACACAAGTGTAGCTACAGTGCATGTAAGGGACAGCAAGGCCTCTGTGACGTGGAAGGCCTTCCACGTCTATAACTCAAATAACACCATGCTAACAAAATGTACTTGGATTGAAATTGGCTCATGGTTTGTCTTTGCCTGATATATCAAACTAGTTGTATAGATGATGATCTGTAAACTGGGTGAGAGGGACTGTAGAGACCTAGGGATAGACGTGTGATGACGTGAACTCATTGACCAACCAGGAGGAACCTTTTGGCAGATCTATGCATCTTTTATGAATAAATGTGTATTCTCTCCCTCTCTCATTCATTCATGCATCTGCACTCACATGCGTGTGTGCGCGCACAGAAACACACACCTGTTTCTGGAATACACTGGCCCTTATTTAAAACTGAATTATGTTTTTGCCAATGCTCCTTTTCTTCTCTTCCTCCTCTTTTCCCCCTTCGTTTATTTGAACTGATTATCTCTGTTAAAATTATGATATCAGGTTATACATTAGGGTCATTAAAAGGACAGTTATGATCATTGACTAGAGCTACGCATGTGAATAACACCTATGCTCTTTGACTTGACCATGAAGTTGTGCTATAACTAAATGGCAATATAAGTGAAATGTCAGTGACCTTGTCACTGACATGTCCGTGACCTTGTCAGTGCTCTTGTGAGAAAGCCATGCATAAGTAGAACCATGCTAGATTAGTTACCATTCAGCCTCTGTATGTTGGGTCTGTGTCATCAGCCCTCATGACTCCACAGGCTATAGGGCACACAGAACACATGACACTGTGAATTAACAAGCCTCACATTCTCCCGTCCACGCCATGCATATGTCCTGCTGCTTTTAAACAGAAAATGCATAGCCAAGAGAAATGCTTGGAAATGTTCTCATGATCATTTCATGTCAACCTTTTTAAAATAAATCTGTTTATTGTTGTTTATTTCTCAGAAACATTTTAGTAATACAATGTTTGTGTTATGAGCAGAGATCACGTAAGCATATTATTTAAATGGCCTATATAGCATATTTGTTCATTTTTATATTTATCTGCATTTTGTCATGCAGGTGCATTGAACCCCAGCTCAAGTCGTTAGCCTTGGGTTTCCATGCCCTGGCCACACGAACCCTAGGTAAGTTGGAACATTTAAATCACCTTTCTACTCTAATTTATATATATATTTCTTACATTTACTGTAATTGTTTTTAACTATATGCAGATAATCACACTAGAGCCAAACTCAAACCAAGTGTGTGGGCAACAGGATATGCATGGCACGCTTTGATAATGCTGTTGTAAATTCTTCAGGTCACCAATAGTTGGCACTGTTTTGCCATGAATTGTAAATAAAAGTTTAACAACCTGGAATGATGCGGCCACCCAGAGTATTTTAATTTGATCCCCCAACAGCCGGCATCCCAGCCCCCATCTACTTCGGGGCCATCATTGACACAACGTGTCTTAAGTGGGGTCAGAAGAGGTGTGGTGGAATCGGGGCCTGCAGGATCTACAACACTGCTGCCTACAGGTAAACTCCCACAACAGATTCTCAGTACTTTTAATGGCCTGCACAGGCCAGCCGTAACTAAGGGAGATCATCATTCACTATTGTTTCACCGTGTCACTAGTTTCATCACCTTCAAGGATTGGACTTCAGTTGTGTTTGGTCCATGTTAGTTAAAAAACCTTGGTTGACAATGACAATTGTACTTGATGTTATTGTGTATTTTACAAGATATTATATAAGGCACAACAGGGCACAGTGTGGCCAAACTGCCGGTTCTGAGTGGCCCGTAAGTTCCAAAACAAACTTAATCACTTTTCCTGATGTAAGCAGTCAAATATCCGAAAACACGTCAAAAGGGCTTTTATTGTGAAAACTGCTTGTGCATGCGTGAGCACTTACTGTAGATGCATGTGTTAGTGTCATTCAGCTTGAATGAACGCAGCGTAGTAACAAAATAAATTGGAGCTGGTAACCAGGTACAAATGAGCAGTACAAATAGGATTTTGTTCACAGAAATCGCCTGTAAAGCCATTTGTTTAGTTAGCAAAGCCAAAGACGAGTGTTAAAGGGGTGATATTATGCCACCATGTGTAAGTGTGATTAGCCATTACAAGCCGTTTGAAAATCTGCCTTTCTCTGTGCCTTAGTGACATCACAAGTGGGAGTGTCCACTTAGATGTTTGATGGATAGATAAGCAACATTTGCTGCAGTCCACTGGGTAGGCTGATAGACTGATCTATCCAGCATACATCTAGGTGGACACTCCCCCTTGTGATGTCACTAAGGCACAGGGAAGGGCAGATTTTCAAAGGGCTTGTTATGGCTAATCACACTTACACCTGGTGGTATAATATCAGCCCTTTAAGTCAGTTAAGCCAAAGATAAGGAGGAAGCGAAATGCAGTTAATGCTCAAAGTAAATTTCTTGTAAAGGGAGGAACCCAGCGTAGATGCTTAAGCACCTCAACGTTGCATATCGGTTAGAACCAAAACACAGTACCTTCGACTGACTTCGAGTCGGAACAGCACCAAACTCCGGCTGCCGCTGCGGGACAATCCTCCTCCTCGACTCATGGTGCGAGCACCCCAACATTGTAGCAAGTCTCTTTCTTTGCAAATGTGCTATACCAGAGTTCCCCATAAACCCCGGCTTCCGGCTAAACAGCCACCTATAGTGAGCTATTCCGGCCGGCTTGTTTTCATACTAAACTAAATGTTATGTCTAGAAATCCGCTCCGTGTTTTCTGCTTCCATTGGTTCTAAACACACCGACATCGGAGGATTACAAATTATTTTCCAATAGCGAGATATCTATAAAGGTTTCGAGTTTACTGGATTAAGATGAGATTTTTTTTTATTTGACTGGATTTTTAAGTTAACCTAATCAATACACATGTTCAGTGCACTTAGTACAGATACAGATAGGTTTGGAAATATTCATACTTTTTTACTTTTCTTACAAAGTTGAGGTTTTTGCCCACACAATATTGAGTTTCCGCAACTAGCTTTTAAGTAAGTAAAACTGTCTTTTGTTCACGTTTCTTTCAATGTCTGTAGATGCATTGTTATGAAGCATGCATTAGACCCAAAGAAGCATGTCCGCAGCAGTGTGTTGTATCTTCCATATGCGTGTGCACTCCGACCCCTGCAGGACAGCCTACCTGGGCCTGACGCTGAGCCTGCGCAGCGTCTCCTTCCTGGTGTGCATCCCAGGGTTCCTCCTCCTCCGGCAGCAGGTGAGGAAGGAGCAGAGGAACGCCGTCCGCGGGGCCCTGGTCAACGGCGGAGCGGAGATGGAGGCGCTGGGGAAGGACGAGACGGCGGTCCGCGACGCAGAGCGGTCACAGCACACAGCCGAGCACCCCAGCGCGGACCGGGAGACGCGTCTGTGACATCTCAAGCCATGCTGACGCAACTTATGCATACTCTACCTGTCAATCTCTTTCTCTCCCTCCGTCTCTCTGACCGTACGGCCCCACCAAACCCATGGCCTCGAGCGTGGCAACACGTGGCAACGCGTGGCAACGTCCCGCACTCACTCTAGTGGCTGCTTGTGGGAGTTTACCACTTTGTCGATGGAAGTGCTTAAAACCAGGACATTTAATTCCACCACGAGTCCGTATGGTCCGCCAGCACTCACTAAATGTCGATTGTCCAATCGCATGGCCGAACGCTCGCTGCAAGACGCGCTCATTTGCATAAAGTGAACTGAAGTTCAAATTTTGTCCCTCCCGTTTACACGCGCCGCGATCACCCGCCCGCACGCGAGCCTTCCCAGAATCCCTTGCCCCATGCGAGCGCGTGTCCAGCCCGCGTCCGATAGAAAGTGAACGGGAGGCGAGTGCCACACTCAAGGCCACACGTTTGGTGGGGCCGAGCCGTGACACACACACACATATGCAGATACAGACACAGATGGGCGCACACACACACACACACACAAGTGTATATATACAAATGTTATCATACAAAAACAACGTGCAGGGAATCACAGTCAGTGACTGATCATCTCCTAAGAACAGACTACTACAGGGTCCACAGCATGGATCAATGGAACTACGGTAGGTTTTGAGAAACCGAGGGTTATATTTATGTTTTTTTTATATGACTCAAGTATATGTTAATGCCGTTGTCAATGGGTTTCTTTTTGTCTTTATAACTGAAATGTATTAAGATTTCCCAATCATAGATGGGAGACATTCGATTGGTTAACTGCTGAAAACCATTTTGGCTCTGAACACCAGCACTTTTTTGCTTTCCTTATTTGTATGTTTTCTTCCTATAGCCGTTGTCCCCGGAGACAAGACAACCCACAAAGGGTACAACTTTGAGGTTAAATTGAGTTCAACTAAAAGTCTGATAGTGTGCAAGGCTGACTTAAGGGTTACAGGGAGAAAATAGGCAAATGGTGAAGAATGAACATATTGTTAAGATATGTGTGTAATTGAACATGTCTTGCAATAACTTCTCAAGTAGGTCGGTTGTTTGGAGAATTGTGCCTCAAGTCTTAAACTGTTACCTCTAAATAATTTTGTCGTTTGTTAGTGCAAAGTATTTTTTGTTGATGTTAAATGTCTATATTGTTGATAGGAATAGCATTTCACTTTAGGTTTTATAACATTACATTTAACAGAAGACTGTGACTGTGTTTTTCTACAATTGTATAAAACTTGTTTGCGTTTCATTTTTTCTGACATAAGACTCTTACCCTCAGCACTATGATGACCTTACGGGAAAACATTTGATGTGCCCTTTTGATCATGTTAATGTGTCCCGTTTTTATTTATACAAAGCAGTCTAACAAGAACATATTTTAGAGAATAATGGTTTTGTAAAAGGTCACTACTACTACAACAGACATGGACAGAATTATACAAAACAAATTGCAGTCCAGCAATTTTGGACCATGCCACTGTGTAACAGCCCTTGAAGATCGGCGTAGACTGAAGTTGCTCCAAAAAAAAGCAAGGAAAGAAAAGAAATGTATCAGGGTTTTGTACAAATATTTTCGCATGAAACCGATTGTTTGTTTAGAAGGACACATGGTCTTGCGTGGAGTAGTTCTCATGTGTCATGGCCGTCGAGAGCGAGATCTTCTTTTTGTTACTTTTTATTTTTGTGACAATGATTGAATTAGTGTACTTTGCACAATGGTTGTTGGGGAATCAGGCCTAGAGCGCAGTGAGTGTGAAAGTATAACCAAAACAAGTGTGCTTTTCACAAAACGAAATGTAAACTTACCTTCCACTCAACCATATCCATTTCCAGTCAGTGCTCACACATTTTCATATCTTTAGCCATGTTGTGTTGTATGTCTGTATATGTTAACAAGGATGGTCACATGTTCTTGTTTTTGTGTGTAGGTTGTGTATGTTGTTTTCATTTTACAAATGCCATCCTGTGGCAAATTACATGAACAAGAAAGATCCATGTCGATTCTCAGGTGTATTATCAACAGAGAGCTTCATTATTGATTCACTAAAAAGGTTTACTGTGAGCAAAGTTCATTGCTTTATAGAACATAAAATGTCCGCATACCAACAACATATGTATATTTGGTGCGGATCTATTTCATTTAAAAGCTATATCCCCTAACACACAATTAATTATCAGTATTGTGGAATAGAACTCCTCATGTGTCTTGGCTGAGTAGGCTTTTGTATACCAACATATGTATACTTTTGTATAGATACCTTTATTTTAAGTCACAAATGGCCATGTGAGCCGCAACAAGTGACAAAGAAACCCTGTCATCGCAGAAGCCAATATCTCTGTAATGTTAGCCATTTCTGACTTGCATGTCAAATATTAGAATGTAGTTAATTTGATTGGATTATTTTTGTAAATTTTAAGAAAATACCTCCTGAATGTAATATAAAATGTACAATCCAATCAAGTTTTGGTGTTTGGGACTCAATTGTTTTGGAAAAGCACTTATGACCTTTCTAGCTTACTCAACATGAAGGAGTATTCAAGGCAGGAATTCCTCACAGGATCTTCCCATTGTATATTTGGATCACTGACAAAAAGCTTAAATGTAGAACTGCTGACTACCGATACGGTAACACTTTACATTACAGTGTACTTGTTAGTTAATTATTCAAGTAATGTAATAATCGATGTGATTACAAGTTATATTGTGTTATTAATGTTTCTACCTTTGGAACAACCTGTAACTACACAGTGTAATTATGTATGTGGAATAAGAAAATATTGTTACACATGTCTAACAAGAACATGTTACATGGAATTGGAACTATTGTTACATGTTTAACAAGTTAATCTTTTCACATAGCTTGTTATAAGTTTGCTGCATATGTGTGTAACAACTCCTGTTGAATAACACAATCTAGTTACATGAAACAGGGAACTCTGTTTCTTTTTACAATACAAGCAATACAAGCAACACAACTTAATACATACTATGACCTCATAATTGCATTGTTACTACATAATGTTGATCGTGAATAAGCACTGTAAAGTGAGGTGTAACACTGCTTTACAGCATGTCTTACTATCCTACTCATAATTGCATTGTAACTACATATTTACAGGAATAACATAGCATAATCATATGTGAGCAAAAAGACAAGGTATTAATCCAATACATTTATTTTTAGTGTTACAATACCACTATTTGCTATGTAGCATATTTATTTACAGCAGTCAATGAAAACATTTAAATCAATTGACTTACTTTCAATGTGTTCCGTGTGGCTGCCAGAAACAGGATCTGCAAGTTCTAGCTGTGGGTAACTGGATAATGATTCTAACTTCATCTTTGCAATTATGAGGCCATTATGGCCTTTTATGAGGAAAATTGTACCTTGAAATGATTACGTTCTAAGCAGGAGCACCCCGAGTTTAGTGACTGTATCTAATAAAAGTAATAGTACTATTATTAGTAGTTACCGAGTTACCAAGCATAGAACTACAGTAAATCAATGTCAAATATTAAATAAATTAAAACAAACAGTAATACAATCAAAACACAGTAACCCAATCAGTAAAGTCTGATCTACCGTAAAGGTATAA
>OMKX01000914.1:0-10054 GCA_900302425.1 Brosme brosme
GGCTCCTCATGGTGAGTTAAAGACTGACGACAGTGAGCTCCGCCGTTGTGTCCTTGTGTTGGAGTTATAGGATTTAATTCCCTTTATGGACTGGACAGCGAAGACCGATATGGAAGCGAGTTGAAAATAAGTGGGATTGAGAAGGGAATGTCCTGTAGCACCAAGGATGGAATCAAAAGGTATTCCTGAGAAACTCATGGTGGATTTTTGATTGGGGCTCTATATCCATAGGTTCCTGATGGCTTCATCTCTCACTTCTACGCCATATCGGAGCACGTGAGCCCAGTCCTAGCCTTCGGGTTCTTGGGGCCGAGGCAGCAGCTCCGAGAAGTGTGCACCATCTTTAAGGTGAGAAGTGATAAACAACAGGTATTACAGGTGCGCCATGTCGTACATAATTTCCTACATCCATTTCACTCCTGTAGATCTTCTTAGAAACCTTACAGTTAATTGTTTTTTCAAAGGAAGAATGTAGCAGAAACAACAATATAGACATATAGAAAATATTGTACACAAATGTATATATATAACTAATACATTTGAAAGAAACATTGTTTATTATTCACATAAATAATCCTGGATCATCAAATGAACCCTCTAAATAATCAGAAAGTTAGTGAAACTAAACGTGTTCTTTTTCCACAACTTTTTGCTTGTCAGCAACAAATAGTGCAGTACCTGAAGGACATGTTTGACCACGACAAGGTGCGCTTCACCTCGGCCCCGTGCCTGGCCCAGGACATCCTGAGCCTGTCCCACCGCCGCAGCGACATCCTCCTGGGCTACCTGGGCATCGATGGCCTGCAGGAGCTCAACGGAGCCCTGCCGGCCACAGACACAGGAAGCTCCCCAGGGTCCTAAATCCCACCTGGTGAGAACAGTGATGGTTGGTTGGCCACCAAATGTACATAGGAGTTGGGCTGGCCTTTGAGAAGATGAAGAAAGGAGTGAACAATAGACTGCTGTTTCTACAACGGCCTTTTAATCAAAACTTATGCTTCGGACTGTAGACAAAACCTGTCCCTTGGTTTGTTTACCTTCACTCATACAATACTGTAATGAAAAAGAAGGAAGCGTTAAAAAAAAAAGTTTTAAATCAGAACATGATGTGATTTGACCTCCCAAGGGAATTAAGAAGATGAGGAACCTCGAAGTGATGTACGTTGTCGATGTTTCTCTACCTATACAAATTGTTTAACAACAAGGAAGTCCCCAAACTGAAAAGACAAACAAGCATCAGTGTTTAATTGATTTAGATAGGCCCAAGATTGTATCTGGATTTATCAAGTGTATGCTGACACGTGTTGCAATCCTTCCCTCCCCCTTATAAAGTGCTGGCTTGTCCATCACATCTCTAGTTTGGTCAGAGATCTGAATGTTATTTAGTATTTATTCCCTTTTCCCTTGTGTTTAGGGGACACATTTGTCGGTGGAGAAGTTGTATATTTTTAATAAAAGCTTCATCCTTGGTAAGAATGTTTTTGATAATTTCCAAGCCAATTAAGCTTCAATCATTGATATTTTAACTGATGAACTGTTGCCATATACGTATATCAGCAATGGAAAAACAAAGCTGTTCGTGAAAAGATATGATATTGAACTGTTGCGAATACTAATACACTATTTTTCCTTCTATTTGAAAAGATACTAAGCTTATTTCTTTCCATAATTTCATCACTCACTATTATATCTTATTACATCCATATGTCCTTCTTCCTTAGTTGCATTTTAACAATCACTCTGTTGTTAAAACGGCCAACACTAAAGATTGAGATTAGGAAGTAAAGAAACATTTTACTGTTACTCAGTGGAGAGGTGTTCAACTAGTACTTTTCTACAAGTTTCAAATTTTCTCTGTTCCAATATGTGCTTTGGCAATAACACCACCCTGAAGCCCCTGCCTCAACCTTTTCTCATAGAGAACGGCCCTTTTTCTGGGGAGATGGAATTGGTCAGTTCTATAACTTATTTGTAAGTTCTGATAATGACAATAGTAAAGTAATATAGTTACTTATTAAGTGATTGGGTACATCATATCTCAGAAGTCCTTGTACATATGTATGTCCTAGTGTGATTCTATTTGTTTCGAAGAATATAAATATAATCTGAAGAATACTTACCATTAGAATTACTATTTTCTCACATAATTTATTGCTACTTGCAACGAAAAAATGCTTGTTTACTACAATACACATGTTGTTTACTACAGTACACATGTTGAACAGTCTAGGAGAGGGCAATTTCCAAACAGTAATCGTTCTGGGGAATGTAATACAAGTCTGGATACTAAACAGTTACCAGTGGGACCAATCAAGTATGCACTGATAACCCAGACGTCTTCTCGTCAGTATACACCACACATGATGGGGCATTATAGTGTGAACCAAAAATAGTTATTGGTATTAGAGCAGGATTGCTTTGATACCGAAGGAATGGAATCCATAACTGAAGAATACATTGTGGTATCTTGAAAATATCTGGTACACTTTTCAACTTTTCAACTACATCTTCTTAAAAGGTGTAGTTAAATTAAACTGCACTTGTTACCATGAGATTTCTCTAAAAACATAATTTGTTTCTTAGTGAAGCTTATGGTGTCAACGCCCAATTGTTGATTACAAGTCTTGTGTGATTGGGAATGAATTACAAGGTATCCACACCTGAAACTGAAACGTAACTATGAGAACTTTATAATTATGTCTTTGCTGTATGAAAAATCGAAAGAAATAACCTTGTCCATAAATCCCATAAACAGTTTCATAATCTTTACTTTTTTTTTTTTGTATTATTTTGCTTGTATTCCTGCATTATTGTTAATGTAAAGTATTTTAATGATATAAGTTCAATATGGGTACGTATCATACATAAAATGCTACTTTACAACTTCATATACAACAAATATATTCTCCTTGTGAGAAATTGGTTAAGTAATTACATAATCAGAAAGCCCGGAGCACATGTTTCAAGAACTTTTAATTCAGCTTTGCATATGTCCCTTATGTAATTTGAACTTTAATCTTTAGATAAGAATCCATTGTTTTTAAAAACAGAAAATAGTAGTTTTTCTTCACCTAATTTGCCCCGTAATATAAAGATATTATTCAAAAAAGAATTGTTATGTTGGAACGTTCGCTGCAGCTGTCTTTAGGCCCTTGTCTCTTTCTATTGTGAAATGATAATGCCAGCAAACATTGTACAATTTGTATTCCATATGTTATACAGAGTATTATTATTATTTACTGTTCCAATGATTGTCAATCTAACATTATGGGTCATTATTGTTCCAAATAATTTGTATTATAATCTATAAAATGAGCCAATGTCAATTTTTTTACATCATAGATTTGAAATGTCTTATTTTGTCCCTTATTGTGCTTCTGTATATATTTAAATGTTCTTCCATCCTTTTATTTCTTCAAATAAATGTACATCTATACACACGCAGTGTACAAGGTGAGCTGCTACACCAAGTTAATCAGTAGACCCAACTGTACATTTGGAATAAAATGTTTATTACATTCAACTATTTCTGTCACAAAGCTCTGGTTAGAGTTGACCCTGGCTTGAGCACATTAGTTATTTGAATTGAATAGGCCAAAGGTTAAGTGTATCTCCCTCTTATGATTTTTTATGGTTTTCTCTTCACTCCATCAAACAACATTCAATCTGTTGGTTGGTTTGTTAATATATGCTTTCCCCCAACATGTGACATATCCAAACAACTTCTGAAACATAGAGGCAAAGTTTGGAATTTTAGTTTGCTGGTAAATTTGTAACTAATAATATGCATACTGTTAACATAAGCATCAACTAACAGAGTAGTTATACTCTGATTAGTTTGTAGTCATTCATAAATAAATACAACACTGTATTGCTTGTAAGGTAGGCCTATCTGGTAGTTGAGAAAAATGGTTGTCTAATAATTAAATCAATATTTAATTTGTAATTTAAAAAAGTGCATCGTTAATTTCATAAATTATTATTATGTCATAAAACATTGTTCTATTTCTCAATAGTGCAATTTATTGCTTTCATTATACACCATTTTTTTATTTTTTCGTATCACCTTTCAAGTCATACAATCATCTTCAAATAAAACAGGTATACAATTCGAGAGGAAAAAGGACCGAACGATAGAGGTACCTAGTTCATTCAGTAATTCTTGTCTACGGGTAAAATGATCCTCTTCAGTATCTTGCTATGATTGGATAAAACCTCTGCCTTCGTAACGTGTTTGAAAACAGAAGTCTGTTCCCTATTGGTCAATGCGTTTCTTAGGCGTTTCACTGTGATGCCCGGTTGTGTCCGGGTAAGATGGCGGTGGAAGAGCAGTGCTCGGCACCACCTCAATGGCGGTCAATATCTCTTACACATGTAGAGTTTCCAAAAGGTATGTTGACTCAATCTTTAATTTAACCTCATTATTTATATTAATGGACGTTATTTTGTTAGTATTTTGGATAATTTACTAGTGTATGGACATAGCCGTCAGTACGTTGCCAAATAATGAGGCCGTAGAAAGCATTGGGTTGAACAGAGGATATAACCTAGGCTGCAAAATTGTGAGCCAATGCCGCATGCGCACTTGATAAAATATCCACAATGATGGCTATCAAGTTAGCTAGGTTAATTTCGACATTGACATTTGGTTTGGAAATTGTTGATGTAGTAGTTTAATGGTAGACCAATACACATAATTTTGACCAACTTGTGCTTAGAGATACTTTGCTAAGCTGTTTTCTAAAAGTAGGATTTGGATAACGTTGAAATGGTTGGATAACAGATAACAGAGGATGCAAAACTGGAAAAAGTAACATCTTGCTCAAACCATGATTTCTGCAACGATAGCTTAGTTACCTTACCATTGGGGTTAAGAGTTCTTGCCATTCACTGGCTTAACTTGCAGTCAAACTATATGTAATAAATGCATTTTGTGTTTAACTTTGAATCGTTGTCCACGCATATGCTGTTCAATTGTTGTCATTTTTAGCAAATGCGTGTTGGTCTTGCTCTTCTTTTGACACAAAAGTCCAGTGTATTTCACCCACAAAAATATTGTGTCGTTCTTTCAGGCGATCTAACTGGACAGGTGCTGGCCTACATTAGTCTCTTGCCCATAGCAATTCTAGTGGGCTTTGTAACACTCATAATGTTCAAACGAGAACTGCACACGGTAAGTTTTCACTCCTTTCACTTCCTTAGAGAGTCCATGGTAAAATTAGTCCTTTTCCTGATGACTCTAGTTCTGATGAGCCCGGGCTAATCAGGCCTGTTCTCTAGTGGGTAAGAGTGGAAAAGAAGGTAATTGTTGTCAATTATACTTCTATAGATTTCGTTTTTCGGTGGACTCATCCTAAATGAAGGGGTGAACTGGCTGATGAAACACATTATTAGGGAGCCACGGCCATGTGCAGGTAAATCCTTGAGCGGAGAGGTGCGTCTCAAGTACCACAGTACATCTGGATGTCATCTTATACAAACTGATTGCTACTATTTTATTTTTTTATTTGTAGGGGCGCATACTACGCTGAACACAGACTATGGGATGCCATCTAGTCATTCTCAGCTGATATGGTTCTTTGTTGTGTATTTCTTTCTTTTCCTTTATTTAAGGTGAGTTTCATCATTTGATTCTTCTATCCGTTGCAGCTGTTCTGGTTTCTGTGTTAATGGGAAAAGCTGATTGTAACAAAAGGTCCAAAGATTTGTCTTCATGCACAATGCATTGGTAAAAATGAATAACCTTGAAAGTTTAATTCAACAATTTTGTCAGAGTCAAATGATACATGTCATGAGGGTCAGGACAGATGGTGGCTGGGGTATAACGGACTCTCTGCCGAATTGTTCAGTGTTTGATTCCAAATGTCCATGCCCTGTCTGTAGGCGTCCTTGAGCAAGATGCCTAACACCTACCTGCTCCTAATGACGTGTATCTGAAGTCACTGTAGCTTTGGATATAGCATCTGCTAAAGGGCCAACTAGTTAAATGTACATAGCTCCTATATTACTCCTGTTTATAATGGAGTGTGCATTGCTTCCATTCTGTACTTTCATGCTCTTTCTAACTGCACATCTGGTGTGCTTACTATCCCGTCATCACCGGGACTGGTTCACTGGAACATGAGTTCTTATGTCAGTGTCACGTTATTTCATTTCCTGTTCCCAGAATGCATCAAACGAACAATGCTCGGTGTGTAGACCTGCTTTGGAGGCACATACTGTCCATCGTCTTGTTGGGCGTAGCCTTATTCGTTTCATACAGCAGGTATGGGGTCGTCCTTTCTTTCTCAAATGTGGTGATTGTGTTATTTCAAGATGTTTAAATTGCATCAACATTTTTATAAGTCACCTTAGGCAGAAACAGCAATGTCTGCATAAATACTGCTTTTTAGTTTTTAACAGATTAAATCAGATTGCGATCCGACAAGATACTTCCACTTCCTCAAGTACAAACCATGTGCTCAACTTTAAAAGACAAATAGTTAAATTGAAAGACTATCGGGGTTCAAATGTGTCTGTTAGAGGGGTATGTCTGCAGTAATTGAGAGGGGGTTTGGGTCTTGGGAGTTTCCCTCTTTTACTATCAGTTCCTTGCCAAGGTTTCACGTGACTCCTCTGGCCACCATCGTTTCTAAATGTTGTAGTCCAAATTGGAGTCATCCAGTTTCAAATAGTTTTCGTGTGGTGATCGTGTTATTGGACATCCAGTTTCAATTGTTTTCATGCGGCGATCATTAAACCAAACACTTGGCTTCTACATATTCCTTCAGAATCTGGATATGATTTCTTCAGAAACAGTGTCTCTAATGCACATCCTACCCCTCAATGTGTTCAGTCTTTGGTTCAAACTGTCTGTTGTCTACAGAGTCTACCTGCTGTATCACACCTGGAGTCAGGTGTTCTACGGGGGAGTGGCTGGCAGTGCCATCGGCATAATTTGGTTCTTCTTCACACAAGAGGTCCTGACACCGATATTCCCTAAAATAGCTGCTTGGTAAGATTGGACACATCATCTATAATTACCATGTATTCTCTCTCTCTCACTCCCTTCGACCCACACACACCTTTTTGGTACATGTCTACAATGAGAATAAATCTAAATTGTGTTTAATTGTCATATTTTTGCTCCCTGTGCGATCATTTACCTTTGAGTGTTTTGTGGTAAAGTTTTGCACCCTTGTTTCATTCGTTTTGAACTCGTAGGCCGATATCTGAGTATTTCCTGGTACGAGACACAAGCCTAATCCCAAACATCTTGTGGTTTGAGTACACCGTGACCAGATCAGAGGCCAGGTATGATAGGTGCATTCATGCAAGTGTTAAGTGCGCTGCATGTCACGCTATTTACTACGCATCACACATTAAATGCACCAAATGCTCTTATTCATTTGCCCTGGGATTTAATTCCTTTTTCTAAATCCTTTCTCTAGGAACAGACAACGAAAACTTGGAACAAAACTTCAGTGATCTCCACTGATCTCATTTTGAAACTGCAGTTAAGGCCACACACTCACACAATGACACACACACAGACATACAAACCAATGCTCACCTGGATGAACACACTGGGGAACCATCTTTGAGATTAAGGTGGTGTTTGCGAGAAAGATCTGGGAGGCCAAAGCGGTGTTTCCAGGTGTGACCGAGCGCACTCACTAGCCTCTTTTTCTCCTACAGCTTGCCTAGATGCTCTCTCATGCATGCAAGACTGTTTCCAAGAGGCATACTATTTAATGATAGATTAATATATATTTTAACTGTAAATGCACGCTGACAAGAAGCCTCATACTGTAAGATGCAAGGCGCCAAAAAAAGTCTTTGGTCAAGACTCAAGCAAATTGGTGGGTGTCATTACAGCATGTAATTGTTGATCCTTTTTTTATATTTAACGGTGGATAGCTGGGTATTTTATTTAAAATAAAGGGTTAAATGTGCTTGGGGAGGGTGGTGGTCGATGTTCGTCTGATTTGGTTATGGCGAGGGTTGGTTTTAAGTGGTATTATCATATTCTTTTCATTGTTGTATAATGAAACATTTCATAAATTTGATTTAAGATTTGAAGTAAAAATACAATTTGGGCTTTGACATTTCTACGTTCAAACTACAACTAGTTATAGGCCCCTCTTACCCTTATACCTGTCTGTTTCGATAACAGTCGGCCCTTTATTCGATTCCAAAGCTGATTTGCAAGCAATGTCCATTTAGTGTACATTAATTACTATTGTGTGTTAAGGTCTTTTTGGTTTCTGTTCCTTTTTATGTTTAAGGAAGGGACCATATATAACATAAACTCTGTGGTCATTTTCTTTACTCTTTCTGTGTCTCGCCTTAAAGTAGCAGATGGGGAGCTGATTTCCAGGAATCAGTTTTTAATTATTATGATTTTTTTTTTATATTTTCTGCTGTTGCAGTTCTTTTACATTTTTAACAGAATTTGAAGGTGACATTCCTTTTCATTTGTGACAAGACCTTCAACTGTTGAGGGATTTTTTTTGAATTCCCAGTTTTTTTGTAGCACGTTATGATTTCTTCCTCACAACAAGGGCAGCTAGTGTTCAAGGTTGTGGAGTGAGGTGGCGGGGGACCGGAGCTTATTTGTAAATGTCCAATCCGTTTTCTCCACAGAGGAAAGTTGTTTTTTTTGTTCTTTTTTCATGTGTAACTCATATCAGGCTGAATAAAGAAATGTGTTTATGTACAAACAGGGCTGTTCATTTCTTGAATGTACTACTGTTTCATCTACCGTACTGTCGATTACACAACTGAAAGTATGCTAAATGTGTTAACATGGATGACATAAGTAAATAATATGCCCTGAAAGGAACCCAGCATAATCATATAGTGACGCTGGACTTCAACAGACTAATAACGTGTGATTTTATTATTGAATAGGCGTAATATTAGAGAGAACTTGTAGAATTTGTAGTGCCGTTGGCATTACAAATGATGAAATATACAATTATAACCATTCAAACAATTGATTCAGTTAGTTTTTTTCTTAAATATCGATCTTCCTTCACTAGGACAAAGATGGATGCCTTTGGTTTGGAACCTAGAACAGAATACGGCACTGGAACATTGACATCTTACGGGATCACTTTGTATGGAAAGTTAATGAACTGCTTTATGTAAATAATGCTTCAGTAAAATAACCTTCTGGGTAAGCCATAGTAGGCATATCATTCGCTCTGCTGTCACTTCTCAACAACACCATATTCATGTCATGTCTTGTCTTCTATTATCTATTATCTTCTATTATTACTATTTTTTAGTAGAGAAGGCCATTTAGCCATGATGCATTCACTGTCTGCCTCTCATTGCAAGTAGCAATCTTTTCTGTCTGAGATAAGAGTTAGATTTAACAATCATTTGATATATTTCATGATTAGCTGATTACAAGAAGGTTTTTTTGCTGGGCTTGTGAAAAGACTGAAAGCTGTCTCTGTTACTTTACTTTTTTGCACTTGGTTTTAGACTATTCAAACGCAAACTGATGGAGACCGTGCGTTTGAGAAACTGGCCATTTACAGTTGGTTGCTTATTGACTCAGTAATACAGTGCTATTGCCACATTCTCCCAGTAGATGGCGCTCCCTTCCTACTCTATCTGTTTTATTCCATTCAAAAGGAAAGTAACCCTTACATCAGTAGTAGGATGAATTACCAATCCATTCAACTACAAACACGTTTAGATATTTCAGAATGTAAACAGTAAATTACAATTTGTTTTATAAATGCTGTGGATTTAGAGATCATATACATAGCAAGCAATGCTATGCATGAAACTCTATAATCATCCATGACATCAAAATACAATGCATGAAAAGCGAATAAAAGCGAGCCAAGAACGGAACCTGTTGGAACGCGGCTTTTTAAATCATACTAGTGATCTGCTGAACCCTGAATGGAAGCTTGTGCCAAATATTAAAAGTAATAAGCCGTCTCTGCTGTGCTGACCCCGGTAGCAGCTGGACCTGCTGCACGGCCTCATTCAGGACATCAAACACCTTGGCTACCTGCCTGCGCCCCCTCCAGCCTGACCTGGACCTTCTCTC
>OMKX01000920.1:0-13142 GCA_900302425.1 Brosme brosme
AACCTCAGTTACTTATGCAGCAGTGACATCAATCAGCATCATGGCCAGTGTCAGGAGCGTACACATGTGCAATGGACCGCTAAATTCCAAACCAATTACCTTCCACCACACCGCTGATGAATTTCCGATGTCCGTCCGGTTCGACGCAGAGGACCCGCTCCTCCACGGACTCCGCAGGGGCCTCGGCACCAGCTTCACTAGACAGTGGGCTTGGGCTCGGTTCGCCCTCCAATGGAGTCGTTTCCAAGGCCTTATCTTTTTGAACCATGTTTTGTATAATGTTCTCAATATGAATGCATATGTCAACCCGATGGAGTGGAAGGAGTTTCGACGAAAGGTGTCCTCAAGGGTTTGTAAGGTACACAACAGACGCGTTAACGAAGTTAGATCGTCGCCCGTGTCGCGATATTAGCAGATCTGTCCGACCTTGTCGATGAATGTAGAAGTGTCTGCAGTTGTGTCACGATGATTATCTGCATATAGTGTAGAACATTGTTTATACAACCCGGTCCGCATACAACATTATAAGCTAATTTTCATCAGACGCTTGGCTTCTTTCTTGTGTAGCTCCTGAAATTGTCGTTTCTTCCTGTTTACACCGATTGCGCATGCTCACGATACTAGCTGGAACCGGTCAAAACTAGTTCTGCGTGACAACACAACATGGACTGTACTATCGCGAGATGAACAGGAAATTTGTTTTGTAGTTGATGAAAAAGTCCATACTGCGATCAAAATACATAAAATGACAAACGTATGTAAATGTCAAATGTACTTAAGGTATTTTAAAACATGCGAAAGCTTCACAAATATCTACAGACCCTTCCAGCCTTAATTCAAGTTAACGTTTTAATCCGTAATTGGAATTATTTTAATACATTTTTGAACACGTTGAACTGCCCAAATATGTAATTGCGCCTATTCTTAAACCTAACACTGGGAGGCACCAAACCCACATTTCTTTACACAACTATTAAATTCGTTTTTCCGCGAGAACAGCTTTTGATAAACATGCACGCTCTTACTATTACAAAAGTTAATAGTATTACCAAAATGACAAGGCTATGGAGATGGTCACAATTGTGGAAATCGTATCATTGTGTATATGTTCAAAACAAATGCAACTTTCGTTGTTTCAAAGGTTTTTTTATTAGGTTTGCAGTACATGTCCAATGTATTTCATCCTTTCCCAATCATGAGGGAATGCATTCATCTAGTTCCCCTCGTTTAAAATGTCTTTCACACATTTCATAATACAATTAAATAAACTTAAAAAAATCTATTTATCTTTTTTTTTTAAATGATTTTACTCTTTTCATACAAATCTTCACTTCAATAGAAGGTGTTAGCTTGCAGAAGATAAAACATACATAAAATGAAATAAAAACTAAAACAATTAAATGAAGGCACCGTTGGAAGTGTTGGAGCCAACCAACGGCTCTGAGGTAAGTAGTAGGTTTCCTCTTGTAGACCTGTTACCTCTTCTGGGTTTTCTGGGCCTGCTTCAATAAAGTGTCAAAGTCTAGTGCATGGAACTTGCCCTTAGATGGCAAGGATTCATACTCTTTATTTGAATCTGAGGAAATAGAAAATGGTACCAGTTAGTTGTTTTAGAAAAAGCTTTTATCCAAAGCCACTTCAAGTGTATACAGGAAATATAAACATCACAGCTCAACAGTAACCAACCTTAAATCACTAATTTTGTCCCTCGCTTTAAATAGCATTACAACTTCCATGGTTTTCTTATGATATTCAAGCTAAGAGTGCACAAAGAACCTTCATGGTGTCAAACACCCTTTGACTATTTAGGTCTCATCTTACCCTGTCTCCCTACAGAGCATGACACCCATTGCTTACCCAAGTCTGCATAGCTGGTCTTGCAGAACTGTCTCCTTCCACCAAAACAGAGATCAAACGGCAGTTCATCAGGCTTGCGGAGCTTGCCTCCATTCTCTATGGCCGTGAAGGCATTCTTTGTGTCATAATAAGTCACAAACCCATAGTTGTCTCTGCAAAATTTAACAAACAATACATAAGAACAATGGTCAGTCTACACTACTCCCCAGGGAACCAGAAGACCATGACAGACCTCTAAAACAATTGTGGATTAAAAGTCGAGTTGTGAATTGCTTTTAAAAGAGCCAGCTGGGAGTACAGGCCAGGAGGATCCAGTTATGAACAAGTCTGCAGTTGCTTTAGCACTGAAGCTTGGCCTAAGCAGTCACCGACAAGACGACCCAGGTTCAAAGACAGTGCAACGAGCTCACCTACATCACAACCATAACAGCAGGGGAAACGCTTCAAAATGTATGACACCTACCCCTGTTCCCTAAAGTGCAAGGTGCAGTCCTCAATCTCTCCATATAAAGAGAACCGCTCCCTCAGTTCATTTTGGGTCATCGTGCCCCGGATTCGACCCACATAGACAACCCTGCGCTCATCCTGTGGGAAGAGATCAAATATTAACACGGGGAAAATGTCACAATGATTTGCATGATGGCCAACACTAGCAAAACACGTAAACGTGGGTAAACAAACTCACAATGGCTTGTTGTTTGCGTCTCTTTACATCCTCAACACTTTCCACTGAAGCGTGTCTGTAGTCTGGCCTATAAGAAGGACTGTGGGAAAGGAGGAGAGGATGAATACATTTTCTGAACACAAGTTGAAACTTGACCCTTAAAAGAATCATCCAACTGAAAGCTATGCCGGCATTAAATATAATCCATGTAGTCCATGTCATGAGGAGTCTTGCTTGGCGTTAGGGTAAGAGGACTCCTGTACCTGTAAACATTTCGTTGCCACTGAGCGCTTCTCTGCGGAGACCGGGAGCGAGAGCGGGACATGCTCCAGGAGCCAGATCGCGATGAGGAGTAAGAGTACCTCCTTCTCCTGGGGGGGGAGCGAGAGGAGGAACCCGACGATGAACACGATGAGGAGCTGGAGCTGCTCTCGGAGTGACGAGAACGATATCTAGAAAAAGAAATTGGGGATATTTTAGTAGGTCATTTTAGTTAGTCAAGTATTTTGTGGCCCAAACATTTCTTAGATGATTAATATATTTTTTTCTCATTGAATTGCTTTATAAATGTATGTCAAGTGTATGTGTCTTGAAAGTTTTTACAATAAAAAGTAATTATAATTTCCTGCATCAAGGCGATATCTCACCTTTTGGTAGGTGGGGATCGAGACCTAGACCTCGAGGGGGAGGAGTTACAGTCGGACTCTGAGGAACTGGAGGACCGATGTACGAGGCGTTTCCTGGGCCGGCCTCTCTTCCGTTCTTTGGGGAAGGACCTGGGACTGGGAGAGCGAGACGCCGAGCGGCTGCGGTCGGGCCGCACCGTCCACGCCGGGCCGGGACTCTCGGGCCGGGGAGCAGCGTCCGCCTCCTGCCTAGCAGGGGAGGCGTCCGGGGTCTCCAGCACCAAGCTGCTCAAGGCCTGGTCCGCCAGTTGAGTGAGGGCCTCCTTCATTGGGGACTCTGGTTGTTTCGTACCCAGAGCAAGTTTAGTGGTATCGGGAGGGGAGGGGGTTGAGGCAGGCCCGTGTGGCCATGTAGTGGTTGCATTTAGTTGTTTAACGGTTCTGATGGTGATATAAGGCTGCTGCTTGACATTCCAGCGCTTGCCTTGGTCGCCGGGAGAAGCCGTACTGCTGGGGAGGCAGTAGTCGTGGTCCATCAAGGCCCATTCAGGGGCGAGGGCAGAGGCGGCGGGTGTACTGCGGCACTTCACTGAGGGAAGAGGCTGAGCTTCTATCTGGATAACCTTGGTGGGGGTGGGCCGGGACGCCTTGGCGGTGGCCCTGCTCTTGCCAAGAAGGGTGACTGGGGCCAGAGGCTTCCACATCTGGTGAGGAGGGGTGGCTGGAGGAGTAAGTGCTGCAAGGGAAATTAAGAAATAAATTCTCATGCCAGTTTTACAAGTCGATGTAGTCAAGATGCCAAGTGTTTTTTAATTTGTTATATTCATAAGGTTTAATCCCTCCTTAAATATAAATTTAAATGTATTCATCGTTTTACCACTAGCATAAGAAGAACCAATAAAATGAAAGGTTGTCATGAGAAATTACCTGCAGAGCTTGAGAGGTCATTTGCCTTCACACGTTCGACAGCAGTTTTTTCTGCTGGTATCTCAACACTGAAAAGCAAGCACAGAGGGCTGTTGACATTCCACCGTTTAGATGCACCCTCTCACTTTATCTTGGGCATAGAGTAGCTCAAGTACACAGGGTGAAATAAAAACAAGGCGGCCATTCGGCGAGTCCATAGCTTTCCGGTAGGTCTTGGCAAAAAAGGGTGGGGCAAGGTGAACGCCACCACACCAAGTGCCAGTGAAGCCAGTTGCTCTCAGCGCTGTAGCTCTGGGCAACTGTACGTCCAAGGCACTTACACAGAGAGCAGTGTCAAGGCTGTAGGGTAACTCACCTAGAGTTTCCTACAGCTACTGCTCTACCACAGACCTCCGGCACACACCGCCTCTCTTTGGCTGAAGAAAGATGGAAGAAGAGTAGATGAGTGTAGACAAGGGCAAGACGAGTACAGAGGAGGGCAAACTGGAGAAGTACAACTGAAAGAGGGCCAAGCACATGGAAGGAAGCGCAAACTAGGATGAAGCGCAAAAAAATAAAGTGAGATATCTATCCATCTACAAATGAAGTCCTCAAAGTCCTCAAAAAAAACAAGGACTGCTCTCAGGTCTGTTTATTTCATTTGTAAAGTACTGTTGAACATTCAAGCTCTTTGGATTCTAGGTTATTTGTGGTGGCAATAGTAATGAATGCTCAACAAAATATAAATCTCGGGGAAGGGCCATTTGCCATGGATCAACTGCAGCAATATGGTGGGGCCCAGCCAAAGTGTGCATGTAACCATCCCACTTGAATAACCCCACCCACCGTCCCATAGGTTTTTGTGGTGAGCCTTTACATCACCACAGACAAAAACTGCAGGGCTAGAGGAGTTAAATTGATTTGCAAACAGGGCAGAATTCCAGCAGCTGAGCCGACAAAGCATGTGCTGTGCCAACGCCAAAGCACCCCCATTACAGTGGGATAGAAAAAAAGCTATATAGTCATGTTGCATAGACCTACACTCAAAGATGAAGCTGAACGTTGACCCTAAAAATCGCAAGAATAATTTTAAGGTTTAGCTGGATGGGCCACAAACCTAGTAGATAATGCCTATACGGGATTTTCCAGAAAGGTTCGATAATCTGTTTTTGGTGACTAGTTCTTAAGGTAGCACACCCATGCGAGGCATTTACTACCTTCCAGAGATAGTACTGCAATGAAAACCACAAATCCACCATCATGAAACCACCAGGAAAAGTGATACTCTGACCCTACATTTAGCCAGGTCCACAACTATGTGACCACCGAGTATTAGCCAACAGGACACAGCTGTCAAAAAGACAGCGACCATTACATCAGCAATAAAGCACTCACCTTGTGTTTCTTCAAACTGCTCCAACAGACTGGTTAAATCGGCAGCTTCAATGCCTGGGAAAAGGGGTCGGCAAAAGCCGATGTGTAAGTTAACCATTTTACATTTAAATAAATAAAGCAGCTGTCCCTTAACCGTGGAGACCATGTCGCCTGTCAAAAAGAAAACTGAAGGAAATATATTATTGGAAATATTATACATAGCGCTCACCAATCTCACTAGTGAAGGCCTCAATTAGCGCTTGTGATGCAGTCTTTTTTGTCATCTGTGGTACTGTCGTTGGCCCCTGCTGTTGAGCTCCAACCTGGACATGGGGAGCCTTCATATTCTGGGGCTGATTAGAGGCTTGGACCGCCAAACAACGCTGGGCAAGAACGCTTGCAGATTTGGCGAACTTAATGGCAGACGCAACTGGGTCACACACTGAGGTAGCAGCAATCGACTTAGGCCCCACTTGTGCATTTTCATTGGCGGGAATATTGGCAGACATGGGAGCAGCGTTGGTCTTAAGGGACTCTGTAGTGGCTTTGGAGGGCATTTCGCTGCAAACCAAGCTGCTAGGAGTTATAGGTTGAGAAGGGGGCCTTGCAGGCACACTTTCTGAGGGTTTAGAGGAAGACTGTGGGGTAGGGACAGAGTTCTGAGGCACACAAGGCTTCTCAGGTGATGTGTTAGTCTGTGGACCTGGAGAGGGATTCTTCACAGGGCTGGGGGCAGCAGCAGAACTGTGCTGTGGTGGAGCAGCTTTCGAGCTAGAACGCGGTTGAGGTACAGATTCTTGTTGCCGTTTGGATATCAGGGTGGCGGCCCCGGCCTTGGTGGAGGACGCCACCATGTAGGCGGGTGGTGCGAGCAGTGCCTCGGGGGTGGGTGGTGCGCCGGGCCCCGTGGGCTGCCAAGCGGGCCTCACCTCATCCACATCTTTCTTCCCTGAAGTGGGAGGCAGGCGGCGGGTCTCCCTGGGGCTCGGGTCTGGCAAGCAGGGGATGGGAGGCAACTCTTTTGGGGCTTCCGGGAGGCTGGGCCACTTGGTGCTGTGGCCCTCCTGCTTCTCGATGGGGGTGGGCTTCTTCTGCTGGCGGAGCCGTCGGTACTCGGCCAGGCTTAGGGATTTGGGTTTAGGCTCTGGAGCAGGAGCGGGTACTTCGTCGCTTTTATGGGCAGCTGGTCGGTGGTCTGTGCTGTTGGTTTGTAATGCCTCGGGTGTGGTGGAACCATCAGAAGATGAGCAGCTATCTGTTGACGTAGGGACAACATAGGGGATGGGAGGGGCTGTGGTAGCAGCTGTAGATAAGACTTCAAGTTTCATAGGGGCTGCAGCCTGCTGTTGCCCTTCATTGGGTTGAATGAGAGTGACCGTCGCAGATGGACAGCTAGGCGGGCTTTTGACAGGGGACTCCTTTACCGTGAGTGAGTTTGAAGCAGCTGCTTCTGTATTAACTCGAGTTTCCCGGGGCAGTGACAGTTTGGTGACGTCTGTGTGTTTTTGGCATGCGTTTAGGCTCTTCTTATGTTTGGGAGCGGTGTAGGTCGAATTGGAGACATTGGTAACCAGTGGCACACTTTTCTTCACTTTTATTGTTTTTTTATGTTTTTGTGGCGACTCCTTGGCTGCGTTCCTTGAAACGCTGCTGCGGAGTATTCTTCCTTCAACAGGCTCAGGCTGAATTGGAACCTTACTGTCCTTTTTCCTCCGGGATGGGCTTTTCTCCTTTATCTCTTTAGTCCTGGGAGCTTTGTGTTTCTTATTCCGCTCACATTTGACTTTTTCTGGGTTTCGGACTGATGCGGCAATGATTTCGGCTCTCATTTCAGCCCCGGTGGTGGTGGTGTCGTCAACAACAATCTCCTCACAACTTTCATTAGCAGCTCTGTCGGATTCCTCTGGAACACGATGCTCCTTTTCTAAAGTGTCCTGTAGCAGAGACAGAGGGAGACCGAGATCTGGGATAGCAAGGATGGGCTCCCCGTGTTCCCCCTGGTCTACCACTTCAAGTAGGATCCCTCCATCGGGCAACATCTGCTCTCCTTCTCCGTTGTCAACACAAACGGCCATGCAGTAGGGATGCATGTGCCTGACCAGGTCCCCTAGGCTAACAGAGAGTCCCTCAGAGTCGTCCTCCGATTCCATAGCAAATGACAGAGGGAGGGACAGCCCGCCCCAGTCCAGCAGCTCCTGGTCTGCAGATGAAAGCTGCCTCGTAGGACTCTGTGTGAGGGAGCCATCTTCCTCCTCCTCCCCATCGCTCCTCTGGACAGAGCCTGCCGGTGGCCTTGGGATGCTCTGAGTGCAGAGAGATATGTAGATCCCATTATAAACTGGAATCTAGCCTTCGACTGTAGCTCACCAAAACGACTGACTCCGTCTATGAAAACCTACCTTGCCGGATGAGAACGATCTCATGTTGCAGATGGTGTCCTTCTCGGGGGGAGAACGGGACAGACAAAGCAGTCTCCGCAGCTGTAAGAAGGAGGAGGCAGCGGAGAGCGACTGGTCATTAATGGAAGACTAATGCACTAAACATACTGGACTGTGCGGTTGTTAGCCGGAATCCAACAGCTTTGCGCTGTGTGTGCAGATCGCTGGCAACAGCTGACAACTAACCGGAGAGTGCTCCCTGGCTCTTTGACCTGACAGCAGGTCAGAGTCTGGGAGAGTGTCAAACGGAGAGAGGTTCTCGTCATCCACATTATCCAGGATCTCCGTCAGTGCAGTCAGCAGTGTCGCCTCGCTCTCGTCGTCAAGGCCTTTCACCTGCTTAAGCACAAAGCTGAAATGAGTGGAACGCAAGCCATTTCTAAAGGCTTTCAGCATAATAAATTATGATTATGCTCCCCTTTCGAGAATTGGAGGCAGAGGCATTTCTAGTGAACTTCACCCTACTTTCTTCTTTATGAGTCACGTTGACCAATTTGAACAGTGTTGTAAACACAGAACCTTAACATAGTCTCACAGTCTCAGTCAGTGTGTTTCTTTAGTAGTGTATACATGTTGAATCAAATAATGCCTTAAAGTAAATAAGATGAGATACACTTAAAGTAGGGAAAATAGGTAAACCCTTGCAGAGCATTGAAGATTCATCGATGTGTAATAAAAAAGGCTTGCCTCTCCTGTTGGAGCATCTTCGAACATGGAAAGGATTGACGGGCCTAAACATCCTTCAAAGGCCTCCAAGGTTTCGCCAGTGTCCAGATCAGCAGTCTAGAGAGAACACATTTGAAGACAAATTTAGTTTAAAAGGGCATTTAATGCTGGACCCCATTCATTAGCATTGTTAGTCATCTGAAAACCAGTCATCTGAAAACCAGGGCTGGCATCAGTAAAGCCTACGCTTTACTGATGCCAGCCCTGGTTCCGATTAGAAAATGTAAACTAACAGGTGAACTCCAAGTAGGTAAGAATGCTCGACATATTGTTGTAACAGAGGAATCTCAAGAGGGCTGGGGAGAGCACCTGTTTTCCGATCCAACCAGCAAAACAAAATACCATAGGCGACATCTTTCAAGTTAAATGCAAATCAGAACATATTTAGTATTAAGAACAACATTGTTTATTATTGATTATTAAAAAAAAACATCAGATATATCAACAGGCATAGCAGATCTCACTGGCCAATGTCTTCTAGGCCAATTAAAAACATTTAAATAGGCCTGTACCATTCAGTAGAAGAGTGACGTGTCAAACAGAATGTTATTCATTTGTTATGCATTTGTAGGTTAAACGAAATGGTGACATGTTTGAAAAACACGTTTTTCGTTTACACGTGGGGTAGGCTACGTTTTCCTACCATTTTTTTATTATTATTATTATGACCAATTACATGACAACCACCATTGTCGCTATCGTTTCAAACGTTTCAAACTAATAGGGACAGTTTGTTGCAATACTAAATACTCCGAACCACGTGTCCATGTCCGTACATGTGTACTGCGCGCAGACATATTTGTTGTAGGCTACGCTCTAGCATGGAACCCACGTGTTGCACTACAACAAACCAGGCAGCGTTTCCGGGTCCCCTCCAATCCCTCACGTGTGAATTACAAATCTCCAAAAATAGCAAAGGAATCTTAATTTATATACACGGTGTGTATGTATATGCATAGATTGTAACGCCACTGGATGACACTTGTTTAATTTCCGGTTGGCTGTGTAACGTTAAAGCTACCGACATGTGACTCGCCACAGCTTGGGAAATGCATTAAGGAGAACGTAAATTGCATTCCTATAGAACGCGATCATCGCAATTTGTACGATCGAGACACAATATAGTGGCCAATCACCGAGACGATGTCCAACTGACATTCAATATTAGCAGTTCAAATCAGTGCAGCACAAGTTGCAACCCTATGGGCCTATCTCGTGTTGCTGCAGTGTGCATGTGTGGGTACTAGCCGGCTAGTCCTACACATCTCAACAGGGTACATCCACATCGCTGTGTCCAGGCCTATATGGTCTTAGTCCATTTTAAACTTTGAGGCTCATTTTCTGCATTATACAGTTCCACATGTTAATGAAAAGCTTTGATAAAAAGTTCCCACGTTTCAAGAACAAGGTACATACGCCTTAAACGCAAACTACTCTAGGGGTTAAATAACCCTGTAATAACGAGGACATTTATAAATACATGGCGAAACCAAATCAACATTATAATTAAACTGTCAATTAAATCGTCAAAGTTAAAACGAATAATAAAAAGGTAAGAATTCGGAAACTGCCCTGCTATCAGTCATCCCAACGTGGTAAACCGGCACTACCAGTCATATAGGATAAGGTTAACGGAAGGTATCGCTTACCACATTGATGCTAAAGATCCACCGTATGTTGTCATCAAACCAATTTAATAAGCAAATCATGTCATGGCATATGCATAATGTGAACTAACGAGTTTGCTAATGATAATGGGATGGTATCCACGTGTCACTTTTCCCATGCGCAGTCAAGAGATTGTACACAATGCAGTCAGCCACCGTTAACGACATTAGGCTAAACCTAAACATTGCGGCTTTCAAATATTCTGTTCAATAGTTTCCATTTACCTCGTTTAGTGTATCAGTAGCGAAATAATCCAAATTGCAGGCTGTTAATATTTCCTCGCCTGCTCCCCACCGGGCCGCCATCTTACAAGTGCTCGCAAGCCCTACCCAGAGTCAATAGCACGGTTTGAAAGTATGAATCGTTCACAGGAAGAACACGCTGGGATGCAGACACGTGGTCTCCCATTCCCGGCAAAATGACGCTAAATGACGCCAGGGGACGGCGCTCTACCTCGTGAAACCCCGGTGCGACTCTGGCGTTAACCAAAGACAGCGAGCCCCTATGTAAAAGATAGTTGTGCACTAGGCGTGCTTAACCACTCTTTTTAGGCTACCTTCCACGGTAGAGAGGAAAATATTACATGGACCAGGAATGGGGCCAAGTCGCAAACATATTGCCATACAAGTATTTGAATGCATAATGTACTTCGTTTAATATCTGTAATACAAACTAGTCAGTAAGTAAAAGTTACAGGTCTACTTCTATTTTAGTAATAAGGCGCCTATTCATTGTTTGTTTCCCTTGTCAAAATGGTATTATGACATAGTACCTATGACTTAAAATCTATCCAAATAGGTTTATCAACTATATCTTAAGTTTCAAATCGACAACATTTAGTCTTTGAATCCTTGGACATCTTTGTTGGGATCAGATATCAAACCGATCAAACAAACTCTTTCCCAGTTGTTCCAGTGCAGGGAAATGGCCTGAAGGGGTTTTCATGGCATGTATCCAATCTTCCTTAAGTGAGCTAGCCTAGTGGAAGTCCATTCATTCAAATAATCAGCCTCAGGAATTGATAACCTTTGTTCCATGAATCATCCTATTGATTTATTTGTATTAAGAGCACAGCAGTTTTGGTAAGTAGAAAAATACCTCCTTCATTTCCAGATGGTTCCTGTCTGGTACAAAACTGTCTGAGGCAGCCATTTCCATCTTATGAAGCCAACCTCACCTTGACTGACCCCTGCGCATCCGCTCTGTTAACAATGGATTTGTATTGCTGACCTTTTCTTGTATCGTGCAGAGAGTGGACTAAAAACCATGGCTGAACAAATACTTGGGGAATGAGACCACGGGTTCATCACAAAGTGGAAAGTCTCTCCCTTTTACTAGAATAATCTAAAGAACATACATTCACAGTCATGGGGGACAGTCTGATTATTTTTGTCCTCCCTTATGCTCCTCTTCATGGATAACATCCAAACCGTGCCCTTATCTCTCTGTATACACAGAGGCGGAGAACACCCTTGTAGAAGTTAATGGCTTACACTGCTTTCGTTTGTGTGTGTGTGTGTGTGTGTGTGTGTGTGCGCACGCGTGCACACATGCGTGTGTGTTTGTGTGGAAACACAGACAGCCAATAACAGTAGGTGGATGAACCACCACTGTACCCCTACGTACTCCCTAATAGCTATACCTACCACTGCTCTGGCGTTGCCATGGATACAGTGCCCTCTCTCTCTCACTCCATCTCTATCTCTCTCCATCTCCCTCTCCCTGTTGGAACGGAGGGATGGGGCTGGAGAGCGGAGGAGAGGATCAGTGAGGAGAAGAGACTCTGGCGGCTGTCTCTGCGTCATATTCATACCAGCGCAGCTCAGAGCTGCCACCCGAACCCCTCCTTCTCCTCCTCCTCCTCTTCCTTTCTCCCTCCCGTCATCATCTTCCTCATCATCCAATTTGCACACTGCCAGATCCCCTCACTTTGTCTCTCCGTCTCCATGTGGTAGACTCACTTTGCGCCGGTGTTGCGGACCAGCAGGTCGCTGTGATCACTGTTTTGAACGAGGAGAAGGAAAAGGAGGGGGGGGGGACGCCGCACGCCGCGAGAGCAAGGATTTGGTGCGTGCACGACGTGGGCGCAGGGAGAGAAAGAGAGAGAGGAAGACAAAAGGTAAGTGTGGAAAACATAGGATGCTGAGTGAGAGAGAGAGAGAGAGAGAGAGAGAGAGAGAGAGAAAGAAAGAGAGATGCCTCAAGACAAAAGGAAGGCTGGGAGTTAATTAGATAAACAGACTCAAGTATGACCACTCAAACCGTTTAATTATATTAATACTTTTATTGAAAGGCAGAAGCATGTTCATGTGAATAATGAATTAGTTATTTTTTGGTATTTGTTGTTGTTTTTCGTCAGCAATGTACAGTTGGTGGAAGTCTTTATTTGTTTATATTTCTGCATTTATGTGAATGTGTGCGTGTGAACGCACACGTGCACAGGCGATTACATGCATGCCTGTGGACTCTACTCTACAGTTGTGTGTGAGTGTTTGCGTGTGTGAGGCGAGTCAGTCTTCCAACGTAAGCGCAGGCATTCCTCTTGTCTTCCAGCGTTATGAAGCTGCGGCAGGATTCAGAGAGATGCTTGACATATTACTGGATGTGAAGACGAGGTGCGTTTGAGACAGGGACCCAGAGTGACAGAGGACACCGTGCATTGAGTTGCGACATTGGTGAATTATCGAAAGACACAAGCCATTTACTGAATCACTCTGTAACTGGTTTGTCCTTCTTTTGCTTGTAACACTCTCGTCTCCTTTTGTTCTGAGTTCTCCATTTTTCAGCAGACAAAAGCGTTTCTCAAAAATAGACTCTTTATAAATGGTGAGAGATATCGCAAGTGAAATGCTGACTTGGTATATTGTTTGGGATATTTATATA
>OMKX01000922.1:0-10553 GCA_900302425.1 Brosme brosme
TGTAAAAATTGAGAATATCTTATTTATTTCACTGTGCGGTGTCTACACTGCAGTCATGAAGACAGACAGACCAAGCTGATTAGATTACGCCATGGCATTCGTTTTGTTCTTAGATCCTCAAACTTATCCTTTTGAGCAAGTGACCGAAATATATATTTGATAGCAGTATATAGGCTACCTAAATAGCCTTTTATTTGCTCTGGCAGATGGTCAGGACCCCCTCCCGTTCAGACACATTTACAGTCTTCGCTGGCCCGGGTCGGGCCAATCACAACCCGCCATCTAATAAGGGGTGTGTTTGATAAGATGGCTGTACAGAGGAGCGCCGTTGAGGCATATTCATAAACAACCAAGATGCCCGCCATAGATGTGGAACGGTCTGATGAGCCCGCTCCATGGCACTATAAAAAATGAAAAGATGTGTTGGCCGTAATTACATCAGGAAAAGTCTACCTTCAGCTCAGCAACACATAACACGTTTTGTTGCTCTGATTGGTTGTCGGTTTATCCAATCATATCCAGAGGTATTTTGGTCTGCGGCCATTGTTAACGCCTCTTGGAAAGTGAAAAAGATAACAGAGGTTCCAGACTAATATGCGTTTACGAAGTGGTCTGGCATAGTAAGGCTAGCCAAATACAGGACATGAAACAATGGCGATATTCATGTAACATCTGATTGATGATTCTTTTGAAGGCCAGAGAACGTTTCCAGCACACGTCTCTCCATTTTAAAATGGAGTCCAATCACAACATTTGAGGAAAACCAAGGTCAATTTTAAAGATAGTCAACAGATAATCATGCTCTGTTCTAAAGTGGTCTAAAGCGGCGAGCAAAAGCCACAATCAGCGATCCAAGTCCTAACTTGGACTGCGGATTGTCTCATTTGTTTGTTGTTACATGATTAAGATTTCTTTATTACAGAACTTGAATATCCAATATATTTCCAAGTTTAACTCAGTTTGAGATTGATACACAATGGATCAATCAACATTTCTTGACTTGTTATTTTGTTGTTTCATTACATTAGATACAATCTATGTCCTACGAAACCAGACATTAACAATAACATGCACAGCTCTTTCAGATATTTATTTTGAACAGGATTGCCAGTGTTTTTAACAGTCGCAGCATTTTCCCCCTTCAAGGTTTTTTAATAAGTTTCGATCTCTCACAATAGATGGATATGAAATATTTCTTCTTGTCTAGGCATTAGTTCTCTTTTTTACACTTTTGTTGTACAAGAGAGCCATGAGGAAGACCCTTACAATTTGGGCAGGCCAATCTGGTGGCACTTGAGCTTTGATTAGGTGCATTGGTCTTGACTAGTGTCAAAGGGCGAAACAGGCAGCTCAATGGACCAATGGCTGTCTGCAACCACGAATCCGAAATGAAACTAAAGTGACTGAGTAACCTGTAACATCTACGCTTTGGGTTGGACTTGTTTCAGTAATTGTTTCCTTATTTAATTATATCACGTGTAGGTTACTTACTGAAACATTATTTTTACCACACTATCGCTAAGTCGAAACCCAGGATTCATCAGTGTCGTTTAGAATTCAAGATGGCTGCCCTAATTAAAGCCAATAGCGATCGAGAAGAACGTCTTCAGAATTAGGAAGCGAGCGCAAGCAGAAGGGCTATAGAACTAATGGAACGCAGCGCCGGCTTTCAATGAAAACAGAATGTATATATGTATGAAACGTTCTTATAACGTGAAGTTCGCCATTTAAAAGCTATACGTGAGATATCCTGCCGAACAAGATACCATCCTTGATTTTGTTAAATACGTGATACCTAACTAGAACCTTCCCTATGCGTCCTACTAAAAGGGGACGGTCATAAAAAGACGCCATATTTGATAGAAAATCCACCTATCTAGGGAAGTAGCATTTTGCATTGTATCCCAGCATTTGGAAACTGTATTCGCTGATATTCAAGGTTATAATTATGAAGACGTCCAATTTCATCCACATAGACGTGCCAACGTGATAACTTATACGAATAGAGAACTGCATAACAACTACCTGCAGGCAAGCTAAATAATGTTAGCTAGCTTGTTAATCTAGTGCAAGCTTACAAATTCGTTATAGACATTATTACCCCTTGCTTTCGTTTGTTTTGAGCAATGGTTACGATAAGCGATCACATGTTACTACACTACCATTTGTATCAACGCGAGAATGGACGATGTTTCATTTAACACAATAGACTGTATACATGACATAATAAACGATCTAGTTGGCCAAACAGATTGAAGCAAATTCCAAATGACTGGGTTTGGGCAATGAATGCTGGGTAATGTTCATTTCCTCCATGTCCCATTTACCAAGACAAAGACCGTATTAATAATACCCACTGTCAATGAGTTCATCGTAATCATACCTTTCACAACAGTCAGCTCTTGTAGAAGAATGTATTGCTTGGCGGTTAATGTTCACGAAGATCTGCGATTTCGTAGGACCTATTAAGACAAGTTCACTAAATGTGTGTTTCGCTCGACCAGGAGGTAGCCAACCGAGACTACTCTTTGATTGGACAGACTTGTCTTGGTAAACGGATCTGACGTCATAACAAAAAGAGATTTCCTTTGCACCTCCCAGATAGAAAAAACATCTCCCATATAGATAGATCGATAGATCGATAGATATATAGATACTTATACATGCAAAGGCTTCATTAATAATATGGCGTTAAGGCTCAACTACGACTTAAAAACCACAACTAGCAAACCATGCATGGTGTGGTTTATGTTTAAAATATGCAGGCCATTTTATTTTATTTCTAAACAAGTACCAACCATGCATGTTGCATTTCTTGTTTTTTGAAAACATGTATATTGTTTCTAGTTAGTCAATGGTTAGAGACACACACGCATGCACATGCACACACACACACACACACACACACACACACACACACACACACACACACACACACACACACGCACACAAAGTGCGTGGATTCCTTTATTTTATCCAACAGGTGGCAGTCAGCAATTACTTATATGAGAATTTGGGATATATCAAAGACATATCAAACCTTCATTATCCTTTAAATGGCTTTATACAACTTCCATAAACCTGCATTATAATAGCATATATTTTCAAATATCTTTAATAACTCGAATAGAATAGAATTCTTCGATACACTTATGCCTCCCTGACAAAAATCTAAAGTTTTCAGCCTGTGAGTAGATCCAGCATATTGAGCTGTACCGTATGAGCTGTACCGTCATCAAGTACAGTAGTGCTGTACAGTATCATTAATACTTTCATTTTATGAAACAGTTGTCTCCGGTCAGTTACACTGATAAAGTTAAAAATGAAATGGTTAATCACATTAATTAGGCCTATAAGACATAGGCATAATTTCAGCTGATTTTCTACTGAACCAAAAAGAATCATTAATAAAAATCAATACAACCCTAACAGGATGCTTATCAACCTGTATTACAAGAATTGAATGGAGATAAAGGAAATTTGCATGTATTGCAGGCTAACATTTGACATAAGAATAAAATGTAGCTACATTTTTCAAGAAACGTGCTTAAAGCTTAACTTACTTGAAAAAAATGGGCTCTACATGGGTTACAACATTGTGGTTACATGCAAGGATGGTCACTTTTAACCATTTATTTGCTGTTTCACAATGACAATGATGATGTTGCGGTGGCGTTCGAGTATGGTTGTGTATTCACCAGCTTGTGACGTTGTGGTTACATGCATGTTATTACCACGATGGGTGGGTTCAGCATAACCAACTGGTGCTATATATGTGCTGGAAAGTAATTTTGGTTGCATAATAACCAGCTAGCTACATTCTGGTTTACATCTTAGGGGGGACACCTACATTGTGGCAATGTAAGTTTCCTTCTTTGTCATTGTGACATTACTTGATAATGTTGTGTGTTATGTGTCTGCATGTTGGGGCAATGTAACCTATAACTTATTGTCTAAGCACGTTTTAATACTATGTCAGAGCTAGTGATTAGGTGATTAGGATACAAGTGCAACACCTAGCTATGAATAATGAGATATAGGTCGCTTTGGACAGAGGCGTCTTCTAAATATTTAAATGTAGCCTACGTAAATATTTTATTGTAAAACTTAGTCATACAAAAAAAATACTTGAGGGGGAACAACTGTTTTCACAGCCCAAAAATCAATCTCAGAAATGTATTTATGAAATTCTTCGCAAAATACAGCAAAGAGAGTGGTAAACAGGACTTCCTTTCCTTTTATTATTGTCATTGTCGGGTGAAATTATTTGTTTGCCTGTTGTATACTCTTTGACCAGCAGAGGGCTTTGTGTTTGTGTTCATGCGAGTGTTCATGCGAGTATGAACCACCATTCACAGACAAACAGACACACACACGCACACGCATGTATGTATTTCAACATACAAGTTCAGTTTTTTGTTCTAGTACAACCTCTCATTTCCTACTCGCCCCAAAGTTCTCAAATAATTTGTACATCCTCTCTGGTTTTGCAACTTTAATACCTTCATACAGAAAGTCCAAAAAACATGACTGTATTCACTTTTGCGTGAGTAGGGCCATTCGGTTTACAGAACCACAATTGCTTCTAAATTGCGAGAAATAAAGAATTTAACAATTATTAAACTATTTAGCAACCTCTCACGCGCGTGACAGATCCATAACATATTAACTAACCAACGAGACTCCATTAAATCTGTATGGGGGCAAGTACGGTAAACTAGTGTACAGCTATAGGCCTAGATGGGTTTGGCGGAGGGATACTAATTTAATCGCCGTGCTGGGGCTTTTGCGAAGCAAAAAATGTCTGCTAAGGGAAACTCATAACTCATAGACATAGAGGATATCTTTGCGTTTATCGCGATTTTATCACTATATTGTTTTAATTTTGAGTCATTTTGCACGGAATCACAGCTTCTACTACTGCAACTGAACACCCTAGTGGAGTTATATTCGGATAAAGGTAAAATGTCCAGTAGTTTGCTAAAGATTTCGCACTGCTGAAAGAAGTTGGGAGTTAAGAAAGATCAACATAACACCGTACCGTGTGGCGCTGGGAATTTCTCACTAATACTTCAAGTATTTATTTACCTCAGCCAATGTGACTTTTTGCATGAAGGATTGATGATAACTAACATTTTCTGATTGAAAGCCTTGCCGTTGCCTGCAGCTTGACAGCTACAGTACATGCAATCCTGTGTACCAGAAGCTGCTGCCCCTTCATCTGTTTAGCTAGCTAACGTATCTGTATTGTATATTCGACAGATAATTGCGGTAGCTGGAAAGGTTGTAATGGCAAGCCATGACATTTGCATCTTCGTTCACCAAACGCATGCAATAATACCGTCTCAGAACAAAACGAGGTAGGTTCAGAGGCTGCTCGGTTGTCACAACGTGTGCCATCCTTCCTCAGACTCAGAGAGCCTTCTAATTGTTCATCCGCTCGATAAAGCAGCATACGCACACACACGCACACCCCTTTACTGTGTGTGTGATGTCGAATTGATCAGTTGGGCAAGGGTCGAACAGGATTGCCAGTGTTTTTAACAGTTTCGGTTTAACAAACGAACTTGAAGTCTACACTTGATCGTGTGCATATTTGTTGGCACACTTTCGTGCAGCCGCCAGTCATTACATTGAGAACTAATGGCTCGATCTTTCTAGATCTTTAGATCGCCAGGATGAATCCCCAGCCGCGGATTGCCGCTATTGGAACAGACAAGGAATTAAGTGATTTGCTGGATTTTAGTGCGGTAGGATGCCTGTGATTTTAGTTTTAACTTTTAAATGTGCAATGTGTCTCATGCATTTGAGCTTTATTAAAAAAAATATCAGTTCTTTTATTCATGTCCTATTGACGTGTTTTTATTTGCAAATCTACACTCTTTCTATAAGGGTTCGTGCCTTTTGTTAAACGTTTCCAATGTATTAAACATGTTATCGAGTATTTTACAAACCTTATTTTGCAGATGTTCTCTCCACCTGTCAATGGTGGGAAAAACAGACGTACCACCCTTGGAAGCAGTCAGTTCACTGCACCAGGTAGGATTTAATCTAAGACACCTATCTAATGCTGATTACTGTACTTTGTTTGCCCTTTTGTCTGGGACACTTACAACTTTCAAAACATTGGCAATATAGTGGAAGAGTTGAATATTTTATTGGAGTATTGTTTTTTGCTGAAGTAATACTAATTTGTATCATGTAACGCGTTAAACATCTCTGGTTGATGCCTGTGCACAGTGCACAGCTGGTGCTTTGAAACCTGAGCTCTCCACCTGGAATTGTCATGGAGTAGCCTACAGTTGTTAAACGGTTGAACAAAGACTGGTTTTGGCCAACTAAATACAGTTGGAAAATCCTTAAGTAATCCAATCATCCAATCACTTGATGTCCAAAGAGGGTCATCAACAAAAAATGATTAATGATTTAATTTAATGATGCATAAAGATTGTATAGTCTTCTACCTGCTTTTTTTGATTATTTCCTATAGGCTACGAGACATTAAGAAAGCACAGCTTTGCAAGCATTGTCTGATGCTGTCTCTGCTGTTGCAGAGAAAACTCATAACTCATGCATTCGGTTTTCTCAAGGCATGTTTTGCATGCATTCACAACGCTTTGTTGTTTGCATTTGTCCATAGAACCAAAGAGACTGTTAGAGGTCAATTAAAAGTAAAATACAAAACGTTTTGGACACATTCTTGTCTGAATAAAAGGAAAATGGTCAACACTGTGTTTAGAATTGTTAACGTGCATTCCTTATGGTCAACTAGGCAGGCTGTGCTTTATGTCTTCCTCAAACTAAACTGGTATCCTGGTGATAATGCTACAATAAATACTATGTTCACAATAATTATTGTGTGTATACAATTGTTAATTTGGTTCAAAATATGACTCAAGCTGTAATTGAAGACTATTAATCAGTGTTGATACATTTTTTTTAAATGCTTGTGTACTATGTTATGGACAGCATGTGCACTCATGCACATACATGTCTATTAGGGCTATCATAGGCCCTTACCACTTATTGCTTAAAATTGATGATAAAACCAGAAATTGGAAGAGAAACAATTTCATTAGTTTCATTATTCATAGATCTACAAATGAAATTGTATATGTTGAATCCAATGGGGGTGAAGAATGGTAAATGATGTAACTGTGGACTGACCAGTCTTTTAATCTGTTTTTGTGTTGATGTTGCAGGTAGAATATAACATTCCATTTAGGGACTGCAGCAATAGTGCAGTAAACATCATTTAAGTTTCATTTTATCCAAAGTGTCTTACAGTGGCTACAGATACGTGTCATTAAGGAGCAGGTAGGAGATAAGCAACCTGCTCAAGGATGCCTATAGGGAGCCTGCTAACATTGCGAGTCAAACCCAGAACTTTTCAGCTGGCATTCATACTACTCTTCAGGATTTTACTTGCATTGTCCAGCAAAAGACAGCACATTGTTGGCAAGATAATTTACATTCAACTGGAATAAAGGGCCAAGGAGATCTGTTCCACATTTCAATTTGTAAAGGACCTATTTCTCTTTTTGCATAGTTTTATTCTGTACACCTTTAAAGATCTCCTGTTTAATTGTAGTAATTGTTATTGTAATTGTAATTGTTATATAACAGCTATATGCTATCTGTCTCTAACCCTTTCATTTGCCTGTTGATTTTGCTACCTGGGTTTGAGTTTGTCTGGGTATGTCTGTGCACATACATAACACATAGTTCAAAATGTATGCCCTATAATTGTGCAGTTATTGTTACATTAATAAAAACCAAGACTATTGTTTTTTACATGACATACTTTACATACTCTTCATTGTCAAACTCATTTTTATTAAAACTTTTTCATGCAAGTCCATTCTTATTTATTTATCTTTTCATTCAGGGCAGAACCCAGTAAATACAGTACATGGAAATTGGCATGTTTATGTTAAAATTATAGTTCTTAAACATAAATGTGTTCCCTTTAGACTTTCAAACAATGTATTACTTTTTAGTTAGACTGGCAAATGTTATCAAATGTTCTCTTGATAGGAAGATAAAGGACTTGAGTGACATTAAACGGACTGGTGGAGTTCATTCCCTTTGATAAATGAAGAAATACGCAATTGGAATTATATTTAATGTGTATATAAGTAGTATTGTTTTATTTGATCTACATGTCACAGCAGTATCATTTTAATATCGATTTTTCAAATGATCTATAGAAATATAGAAAAATGTTTCGATAATCGTATCTGACATTTCTACTTGTATGTGACCTAGCAATAGCCATTTGCCAATGACCAAATGTGTTCACATTTGTGAACACCCACGCCCTCATTTCTTTACCAATTTAATTTGTGTTGGAGGATGCCTTTCTTGCCTACAACATATTATATATAAACACATTGTGTAAAATGAGTGCCTGGAACTACATTAGTTTAATTATATTATATATTCTACCTAAAAACAAATTACCCAACAGTTAAAGTAGACATCTAACAAAAACAACGTTTGGTGCAGCATTGGATTCTGCCACGTGATTTTTTATTTAAAGTGCACAAGTCAACATCTCTTTTCTGTGGGATGTCTGCTTAAACTATTGCAGGATTTATTTATGCATATGCAAATTCTGCCTTGGTTACCCATAGGCCTACAGAATTCAACAGAGCACAGTTTGGTAAAGGATTCAGGTTTCCATCTATGATCTTCTTTGATGTTAGTTTCAGCGCCCAATTTGTTTCAGTAGTGTTCTTTCTCAACCAATGGAATTTTTACTGAGACAATTTCATTACAACTAGAACAACCAATACCTAAATTGTGGTTGATTTACTCTTTAAGTATGCTTTGTTACAACAGTGTTACGTCAAAACAATATTGTCTAAACAAGAGAAAAGCATTTAATTGACACATCTTCTCACTGGCTGTGTTTCCCGAAAGTTGTTTTTATTTATTTGTATTCAGAGTGGGACTGAACTGGGAGTGTCTCTGCAAAAGATGGAAACCTATCTTTTAGACAGAACACCTTTCAACGGATTCCTATTGACACTGCAAGTCTGTTTGTAGCAGTGTTGTTTGTATTGATTGTTGTTTCTCGGTGGACAAAAGCCGCAAATAGACAAGCATCAACCCTTTAAACTCTGAACTGTACTTGTTCTGCCAACTAGCTTGCAGTTTTCGGGTGCCCTTGTTAAACGTATCCTTGATGATGTCCACACAACTCTCTCAGCATCTAAGCGTTAATATTGCCCAAAAAATCTTTGAAGCACTCCCGCCTTTCAGGATTAATGGGCAGGAAGTGAAAATTCACAACTAACTAACAACAGAAATCGTTAAAAACTATAAATATATAGTCACTTCCGCTTCTATTTCTGTAAAAGTGAGTTCAAGTTAGATTCGTCCTCTTCTGTGTTTGCACTGACTGTGAGTAATGTCGACTGAGCTGCACATTCTCTCATGTGACAGGTATGGATGAGCGGACCAGCCAAGCCTGGGCCCCTGGTGGTCAATCCAGTCCTGCCAATGAGTCCTCCAGGGTGAGACTACTTGTTAATGCACTCCACAACACAACACAACCTGATACTTTAACAAGGGCTAGTATGTTAGAGGTACACCTATTTATTCCATTGAATTATTTACTCTATCAATACAATTGTATTAAGTATATAGTTAATTAATGATATGTAATTGATGATATATATAAAGTATATATATTTAAAAATATTTATTATATATTTATAAATGACGGATTCCTATAATCTAAATAGGATTCTAAAGGGCAATGAATGTGCATGTTTTTTAGAAATGCTAAATCATCAGTGGCTTGCTCTCTGACTTTGTACATTGCAGTTCATTGTATAGACTCATCGGGTGAAAATGGGTCATTGTTGATTGACCAAGTGTAAACATCTCTTTCACGGCTTGTGTTTCTCCTATGTGTTTGTGCTCTATTTTGCCTTGTATGAATTTCATTTCATGTCAGTCTCCTGTCACTTTTCATCACAATTGCAGACTGTCAGAGAGCCACTGAGCTGCATTACCTTGTTTATGTCTCAATGCCCTTCCCCAATGCACATCTACAGGCTATGATAACATAGGCAGCCCCCAGTTGGAATTATAAGACGGAGACACTTGAGATATCGTTGCTCCAGGTCCATATACATGAGTATGTTTGTAACATTGCCAGCGAGGAGACAGCTGTTTCCACCGAAATATAATAAGCCAAGTAAATGTGCGCACACGCACTTGTGCACGCCCACGTTTCAGAGCTACAGACTTTATTCATATTCACAATGTATTGTTACGTTACAATCTATACATTTAGGAAGGGTGTTTGATTGGAGGCATATCTGGTCACAAAAATTCTCAAGAAATATACTTGAGAATATGCTTTCCCAAAAGAAGTAATTAGACACACATTTATGGGCAGTTGGGGTACGTTGTTGCATCGAAAAGGGTCCAAAGGGGTCCGCTTCACAGCCTATCGGGGAGGGAGAAGACACCTCAGCAAAGTGTCTCCAAATCTCTGTGCTTGTTTAAGCGGGTGGGCTGCAAGTGTGTGATTACTC
>OMKX01000925.1:0-10198 GCA_900302425.1 Brosme brosme
GAAGCCCCAAGGTGGTTTAGGTGGCAAACAAATACCAGAACATTACAATTCTTGGCACGTGCAGACATAAGAAGTGCAACGGTACTGGTGTGCATGAGGGTTGGGCGATTTTCTGATAGAACAGTATATCACGGTTGTACAAAATGATGACATGAATAACTAATGTCTCGTTAAAAGCACCCCTCTAATTCATTTTTCACACTTTTTTTCCCTAACTGCTATCGTTCTGGGGTTGTGCATACTGTCTGCTGCCGTCATTTGAGGCTTGACAATTTGATCTGACGCCAGCCAATCAGTGAGATGTGCTTGAAAGCAAGGCACGAGCCTATGATGTTGAAGGCGCCAAAATGGCAGCTAGCACTATCACCGCGAGAGGGCTAGAAAAAAACAAAACAAAAAACTGACTGCAGACATTCATCCCAAGTAGAATAGGATTGAGGTCAGAACACTCGGATAATTCTCAGACACACACAACATGCTGGACGCATGTTGCACGTGTTGGAAAACTAAGGCAGAATTAATGAATGACCATTAGCATATATTGAATTTGATTTGTCGACAGCTCAAATTCCCTGTTTTTCCTACTCCCCAAAATTAGCCCTACGTTTATGGTTTTATGGTCGATATTTGCGCAAAGCTTAGCCTTTATACAGATTGATGAAAGAGAAAGTGCTGGCGGATTTCTTTCTCAATCCACAACCTTAAATGGCAGGTAAGATGAGAGCAAATTAGTAAGGCAAAATTATGTCTTATACTAGATCGGCCTCCATACTGAATATGGAGAAAAACATTAACATTAGCTTGTTGGCTAAATCGCTCCATCTCCTGGCGACACTACTTGCCAAACTCCCCTCATTTGAGGCAACCGATAGCGAGATATAATGCTGATTTAATAATTCCTTTCGGCCTATGGCCTAGCCTCCTTACAAAGTTATGAATAGCGTGCTTATGATGGTCATAATTCATCACTAGTATGTTACTGGGTTTATTATGTATGAAACAAGAATTGGGAAATAAGTGATTTGCAGACGATTGCTTTCACCCTGTGGTAGAATAGAGCCAAGCAGCTCATGGCACATTGGAACAAGACGTAATAAGATGTATTCTCGCATAATTTTGAATAACGAGTTGTGGTTGAACCGTAAACCTCAATGTTTTAGTGTGAGGTCTCAACGGGTTAAAAAAAATGGAAATCACCCAACCCTAGTGTGAATGTTAAATCAATCAAAAAGGAAAATAATTCAAGCCCTGCAAAGGTTTGACTGACAGTTTTGTGTTTCACAGATCTTGTAACAGTCTCAGCATCCGTAGCATTTCTGGTGTTGTTTAAATGAGTGATCGGTTACAGTTAGATAAATACACACATAAAAAGTGAATTATCTCTCTGCTATATTACCATGTGAAATGTTCTAAACCCTGCTGCCCAAAATAGCATGGACATATTGCTTTAAATATTCATAGAGAAGTAGCTGAAACACTACAATGCTGTGACTGGACATGTATCACTTCAAATGATTGAACTGCCATAAAAAAGGTAATACGTTTCTTGTTCAGCTTTGCTTCTTAAAACAGCTGTGGTTCTAAGTGGATGCTCAACATGAAAGCGTACAAAATATCTCTTTCAACTTGCTTGACCAACTGAACTGTGCGACAATATACTACTCAAACCCATGGAATGGGTTTGAGTAAACGGAATAGAAAATAAAGTACTACTAGTAACACTGAATGCCAATCTCATTGACTACTGATTTGGATGATGTACTTGGATGGGTCTACAGTTAGTGCCGAGATTATAGTGTTTGTGTACGGCATTGTAGTGCCGTTTCTGTGAATACTGATTCAGAATGAATCAGCAATCAGTATGAATGAGCAGCATGTAGGATAACAGCTTTAAGTTAAGGTTTAAGCTCTGCCACATGCTTTAGGCTACACATATGTACCGAGGACATGATGACGTTATATTTTTGGACAGCGAAGGATGCAAGGCATTTGTAGGTTTCACATTAAATTGTGGCTAACATTTTGGGCATTATGGCACAAAGTTAAATTAAGTTGTTTCTTCAACAAAAAATTTAAAGCGCAAATTTATGTATAACTCTGGATAGAAAGCAAGTCATGGGCTAATGAATGGTGAATCCAGAAGTAAAAGGAAGTGTCGATGTTCTAAGAGCCAATATCCAGGGGGGATATACTTGTTTAGTTCCTGGCTTTAGAACCAAAAACAAAACCATGCAGTGAAAGTCCAATGTCACTTGTACCTGACAAGACACATCATTCCTACACAAGAGTGTGCCCTTTTTTCTGTTGGGGAACAGTAAGAGCTACATTATTTACACTTGACATACACAAGTTTAACTTTAGACCAAACATACCGGGAAGCCCCCCCCCCACATACACACACAACCCTGTTTATCTTCATTGAACAGCAAAAGGCCAACACATGTATCCATACCAATTGTAATGTCCTTCACTCATTTTAAGCACCTGTTTACATACAATATCCGTCATTGACTACTTAAGACCTTCCTTTACTTAAGTTACAAGTCACCAATCAAGCCAAGTTAAATGGAGACATTTAGTGCTTAAAAGGAACCAGTGACTTGCCTGCTTTCTGTTTGCTATGGTCATCATCCGTCACTAGTAGTCCTCACTGGATGAGTGCCTTGCACTCACGTAACACATCGCACTGCAAGGTGCATTGGCTTCATATGTCCACCAGAGGGCCATTTGCTATCAAGTATAGCTGGTGTTCCCACCACACTAGGGTTTTGAGAGGTCAGAGACAAAGCAGCAAAGAGCTGAAGGGTTTTCCTGTCGGGACTTTGGCACCAAATTTGTTATCACAATCGGCCTTTCCGTCCCTCCATCCAAGACCGACCTAATACTATACTACACTTCTCACACACACACACACACACACAGTTGTTGCACTATATATTTTATTATCAACCTTTGTCTTATCTATGCTCTCCCACTCATGTACGTCTTTCCATATTCCATGCCCACCCGCCCTCAACTCCAGCTAGGCTCCATTCACTACAAGTGTATGAAGGGAAGGGAGAGTTGGGGAGGGACGGGGAAGGAGGGAGAGACGGAGAGAGAGAGAGAGAGAGAGAGAGAGAGAGAGAGAGCGAGAGAGTGAGAGGGATGTCAGTTCAGAAGTGTTGGAAGGTTCTAGAACTTGAAGGCGGTCAGACCTGGAGCAGGCTGCTGCTGTTGCGTGAGCGTGGCTGCCATGGCAACTGCCGCGGCGTTGGGAACGCTGGAGAAGGGGGCGGGGCCGGTGGTGAGGCGTGGCGTGCTCTGCCATTTCCTGTTGGAGGCCCGCTTGGACTCGAAAACGTCGGTGGAGTCCTCCAGGAATGCCCGTCGGTACGACAGATACTGGTGCTTCAGAATCTGTGGCAAGAATTAAAACGTGGAGCAAGACAGGAACATGAGGGCTCGGTGGGGTAAAATCACGAGTTTAACATTCGGTGATTGAGCAAGGCATCCTGCACAAGGACTACGCAGCTTCCAGGTGGGCTGCGCTGCATCCCCCCCTCCATGGTGTGTGATTCAATCTGCAGGGTAACCCACAGCTGTCTAAAGGCGAGGCACAGCCCCGCTGCTAAATGTTGTCGTTTCTACAAACAAACAAACTTTTCACAATATGACGACGACAATGTACTCGTCCGTTCAGGTCAGCATTTGCATTCAATTGGACAGAAAATATAGGCTTGAATTAGCCTTATATAGTATACTATAACAAAGGCCAATATAAATGATACACACTCAAGTGGAGGGAGTTTTTTTTGGGGATGTTTATTTTTAAAACAGTGCCCTCTTCTGCTCTCTTTTCAGCTCTTATATCTTGCCTACAGAAGCCTCTATAGCCTGTTTGATTTGGCAGTTATGCAAGCACATGATTTTTCTTGTTTTGACCTCACGTCTGTTGTCTGTCGATTTGAGTCAACTCATGATTTGATTATTCAAAATTATGGGTAGGCTGCAGCCCAATATTGTATGCCTCTTTCCCCCTCCACTAAACTCCAATGTTAATCATTTGTTTTGTGTGCACAAGCCTTGCTGTAAGGGGAGGAGAAATCCAGGAAACACATAGCAACGGCTAGTCAACCAATCAATTACCTCATGCTCATTCCCACTAAATGCATGTCTAGAGGAGGAAGAAGAAAACTCACCTTTACGTTCTCATGGACAGACTGCAACTGTGCGGCCTGTGCCACAAAGGTTTGGTATAACTTCTGCATGGCCATGGACAGGTCTGTTACAAACACACACAAAAAGAGGACCATGAAACCTAAACACTAATCTCGGTTCCAGCAGTCCAACTAGACCCTGGGAGGGAAATTGCCTGGGAAAGACTGCTGCATGTGTGAAAGTGGCATAAGGGTATTTCTACAGTGGCCAGTCGCCACAGTGTTGATTTGAAACCTTTACAGACACATTTTTAAAGGTTACTACTGCTGGTCGAGATGGTGAGATTATCAGAGACTACCAAAACACAGGCAACTCAACACAAGCAAAAGATATCATGCAAATCAGGCCTTTTACTGAGGCATGGCATGACGGGCACTGGCCTACCCTGTGGGGTGATGTGTGAGCCGCTGCCCTGCGTGGTAAGGTGGTTCTCCAACTCCTCGATCTGCCGCCTGTACTGCTGTAGCTGCACCTCAAACTGCTCCACCAGGCAGCGGAAATAGCTACGAAAGGAGAGATAAATGGTTGGTTAAAAACAATCTATTAACCATGCTTATTTGAAATAAGATCAGGAAGGACAAGGGTGATGGAATCAAGTGTAGGCAGACATGGCAGAAAAAGGTGTGAAGGGGCACGTTTGCTTAAAATAAAGACCAACTCAGAGGACTTATGATACGTTATTGCAGCTTTGCATCAGCATTGCTGAAATATGGACTTAAGTTCCCATGCAAACAGAAGGGCAGAGGAAACTTCTGTCGAGTAGTCAGTTTAAAATAAGCCATTCATCAAAGTGCCAAGGTGATGGCAACCTTGAACTTGATCCAACATGGTACAGTGACCGCATGGAAGCCTAAACGGTTTCCGACTGTTATTGTGGTTTGTGGACTACTGCCCGGTAGCTGACTTACTCTGCAGGAGCCGTGTTCTCGTGTTGCAACCCGGGGGGGATCTTCTGGGTACGCAGTGCTATGTCAGCATTTTTCAGCTCCTGGGAGCCAGAAAGGACAAAGTTAATCATCTGAGCAAACCGCTGTTGGCTCAATTCACAAAAAAAAAAAAAAAAAAGGTGAACTGCAGTAAAACATTTTTAACAGAACACATCACATCCTAATCTAACCTGAAAAATTATACTTTTCCACACTGCTTGAGTTTTTGGAACACCAGGTTCAGAACAGGGTTAGCGATATGGACACATTGCTTACCTAATTAACCCTAACTTTAGAGCTACTACTTTTAATCAAGGACCTTTTTTTCCCCCCCTATGCTGCTGTTGATGAAACTACATCATTGCGTTAGCTCCTCATTTTCCATGCTCCATACTTGTTCTGCCTACCTGTGCAGTCTCCATCTTCAGCTTTTCTATGGCCAGTGCTTGCCGCTGCAGGCCGCTGGCGCTGACCGAGAGCAGCTGCTTGAGGCTCCTGATGTCCTCCTGGACTTTGCCCATGGACTTGGAGGACATCCGACTGATGTCCTCCTGAACCTGCTTCTGCTCCTTCACAAACTTCCTGTCGGGTGGACGAGGGGTGGCTATGAGTCAGTTCAGTTTTTAAACAATATCATGAATAACATTTGTTTTAAGTGACAAATACAATATTTTACAATAACCATTTTACACTTATACTCACTGGAAATTCTCTACATCCTGACAGATGATTGGAGGCAGGTTCTCATCTTTCAAAGCTTTACTGTCCCTTAGAAAAACAAAGCAATGCAAGCAAAATATAAATTAAAAACAGAACAGCCCACAAACTGCAGACCAATTGGTAGACAATAGTATAGAATTCAGTTTTACCCAAAAACAACAAAACGTTAAAAAAAACACGCAAATTCCAGAACTTACTGAGGATTGGCGCCCGATGACTTGTCGTTCTTCTTCTCCGAGGATGTGCTGAAGTCCACCCCGCCCAGTCCCATGCTGGGAGCGGGAGCAGTGGCGTGGGGGGCTACTAGAGAACCAAGGGTCAACGCCGATCCTCCCAGGGTGGGCTGACCCAGACCTGGAACACAAGGCATACGCTCAGAGGTCACCCAGGACGAGGCTATACTCAGACACCCATCAAGAAGAAGAGAGTTCTACTTCATGCATTCATTACATGTTTGTATTTGGACTGTAAATTTTCTCAGTGCGAGCAATTTCAGCTTGATTCACCTAAATAAATCCGGCCATTTATACACATTACATATTGCCAGACCAAAGTGGAGAAGCATGACGTCCACAGTCCTCACCTGCCCCAGCGTTTGCAAAGAGACTGCTGCCCAACGAAAAGCCTGCGGGGGCCGCACTGCTGGCGGCCATGCTTCCGAGCCCCATGCCGAAGCCTGTCATGGCAGGCTGCTGCTGCTGAGGGGCCATGGAACCCAGCATGGAGCCCAACATCAGGCCAGTGGAGGCAGGGGCTGCAGAGGTGGTGGCGGCTGTGAGGGAGAAGGGGGCGGCTGAAGCAGCGGGCTTGTTGAAGGCCAGGCTGAAGCCGGTGGTGGCGGTCGAAGCAGCTGGGGCTCCTGGGGAGGCAGCGTGCAAACAGTTGAAAAAATATATTTAGTTTGGGATATTTTATTGCCATTTAAAGCATGCGTGTGCACGCACTGGCGTGTGTAGAGGACCCGACACATGAATGGAGAATCAAATTGCAGAAATCGTATCATTAATGTGCTCGGCAGACTCGGCTACTGAATATACTACTCATGTTTATATCATTTTAATGTATAGAAGAAAACACAACCTTACCTAATGTAAGCCCAGCAGTGGGTGCCACAGCACCTGTAAGTTAGACAACATTTTCAGAAAATGAAATACATTTGTATAGCCTGGGAACCAGTCGAATCGGCGAGCTCATGTCTTATTTGCGCTGCCATATGCGTCTGGCCCCCCTCCCATTCAGAGAGATTTCCAGCAGACCTGTCCCGGGTCAGGCCAGTATAATATCGGTTTACCGTTTATCTGATATGGGGCGGGTTTGACACAATGACTGTACAGAGGAGCGCCGTTGAGACACTTTTTTTATAAAAACAACCAAGACAGCTGTCGCTGATGTGTCACACATTTCGTTGCTCTGATTGAGTCCAAGGTCTATCCAATTTCTTCTGGCGGCATTTTGGTCGGCGGCCGTTTATAACGCCCCATGGAAATCGAAAATGAGGTTCCAGACCAATACATATTTGCAAAATGGTCTGGCGATGTCAGTTTTAGGCATACACATTCAAATGACATTGTAGTAACATTTACAATCAATGTTAAATTCTCTGAAGTACCAACACCATGTATGTTAGTCAACTAACTTCTTAGTTGCTTGTTGGTTTGTGTCTTAACCATAGGTTTACCTGCGGCAGGTGTGCTGAAAGAGAAGCCTCCCGTGGGTTTCTGGCCGAAGAGACTGAGGGCTGGGGTGGTGGTTGCTGCAGCCGCAGGAGTAGCAGAAACTGCGCCCAATGCATTACCAAAGCTAAAGCCGGCATTGGTTGCAGCCGCGGGCGCACTAGGACAGTGGCCAAAAAAACATTAGTTAGCCCCATGGTTTTATCCAGATTATCTCATTTAAAACGGCAACACTACCAATAACTTCAGGAAGGGTACATGTAATGTATATATAGGATCTGAAAATCGGAGCGCACCGACTCATGTGCTCGTTCTGCTTAAAGACAAACTTATAACAAAAATTAAGGTTGGATACAAATGTACCGTCTTTATTTGCACATATTTCCACTTCATATGAAATATGGGTGAGCAAGCCATATGCAATAGCGAAAGTTAAGCTAAATGAATGCCATTGTTGTGGTTAGTTACATATCATTCATTGCCCACTATTTATGCACGTTGGCTAAAATACCATGTGTATACTTTCCATATATAAAACCATAGGCATACACGGCATGCAAACGTTATAAACAATGGGTTGACTTATGCCAAAAGAAGAGTAATAACGTTGAGTATTCCCATGCAGGGCCCACTATGGTCTCTTAAGCTTAACAAAATGATTACCTGGTCGCCCCACCAAACGCAAAGCCCCCACCCGTGGCGGGCGCACCAAGAGTCGCTGATCCGAAGTTAAAGCTAGACATTTTGTTAATTGTGCCCACGTTCAATTTTGGCTACTGTTTGATGTTCCAAGCTAGAAGTTGAGAATTATTACTGATGCTAGCTAGCTAGCAAACCTCCACAACGCCTGCGTTAGGGCCCGATTTCAAATATTTTTTTAATCATAATAGGCAAACAAGATGCGAGCAACTTTACACAGGCAGCAGTTATACATTATCCCAACGTTAACGTAAACTCAATTACATCGCTCATGAATGGTAAACGCTGTTAAAAAGTGCATGTTCGAGCCACGCATGCTATTTTTTGACTATTCCGCGCTCTCAATTTACTTCCTGGTTGGGTCAACCGGGGCTTTCTGGGATATATGGCTGAAGCCTACATTGACCACAATGCCTAAGGTTACTTTGTAGTACATGGTGCAAACGTGACTCTTCCGCGATGATAAAATATATTTATTTCAAAGTAAAATGTTCTTGTAACTTTATTTAACGATGGTTTGGAACGATGTTTGTTTGATAAATTATGAACTTCGCATAGTGCCCCATATTCGAAATCCGATAATTTACTGATTTATTTGTGATTAATATGTTTGTTCTATATAAATAGTTTAGTGAAGGACGGTGTTTTACAAAATATAATTTGTGATGAGGAAATGTGTTTTTTCTAAACCCTTAACGGATGTCACGACTGTTCAGATCGCATGTTTTGAAACCCGTAGGCGGAAGTTCTCGTCCTAAAATGCGTGTCGACTATTACACTCAAATATGACAACAGACCGCACACAAATTGACCATTCCTCAGCCATTTCCATAAACCTATATTTCATTCGTCAACACGACTGCCCTTCCAAATTTAAAAAGACACCAATACTTTTAAAATGACATTTACAACTTGCACCTTTACTTTGAAAGTAACAAGCAGGGAAAAACTCGTCGTAATTGTTGGTCCCTTTACGCGGATGCTGGGGAAATTTGACAATAAACATCATATGCTGCCGACAATACGATCTCTGAAAGCCCTTTCTATAAATTGTTCGATATATTGTAATATCAATGCTACAGTTATATCAAGAAGGTGTCGTTTAAGCTTTGCATGAATTGACTGCTGTTTCGATCGGAAGACATGGAACATATCCGAACGCCAAAGGTAAGCAGATTCTAGCTATCCAATTTGACTGCATCGAATAAAATGGTAGCTGGGCGGCCTTGTTTTTTCTTTACTTTGATTTGTTTTGTGAGGTGTTCAATTTTTCAATGATCACGACTAATGCCAAATAGCTGATAGTGATGCTATTTATTTATGGGGAATTGGGCACATGACACTTTCATTTCACTACACGATTTAACTAGTTAGACCTCCACCATTGATTTGAAGTCGGTTCCCAATCTTTGAGTTATAGCTTTTATATGATAAAACAAATCCAGGAATTACTGAGGAATAATGATATGCTAGAGCCTATGCATGCCATAATTGACGGTGCGTTTCAGGCCGAGGTCGTTCAAGATTTCAGATTTGCCCTAAGACTATCCCGAGCAAAAATACATAATCTTCAAATGATTCCACCCTGCGTCCGTCCGTTTCTGTGTCTGTGTCTCGGTCTGTGTGGTTTAAGATGTACATGGTTGATGCAAACAAGGACCAATTAAAAAGAGGCGTGTATGCCATCGTTGAGGCTTAAGACGTTGAGTCATTTTGTTTTGGGGTTAGATGGGTGGAGAGTTTGGGTATGTCCCAAATAGTTGTGTTACTTAGAACACACTTTTTTATTCATCATTTTTTTGTTTCATTTCCTTGCCCAGACTCTTTTATTAAAGAGTTGAAAGGTTATATTTATAGTTGTTATGTTTCCTATCAATTTTTCTATCTATCATTGTGTTGCAGAGCTCATAAAATAATTAGTTTAAAAGAAGGTACCGCAGAAGCACTATCAACAACATATAATGTGTGCACCTGTTATTG
>OMKX01000927.1:0-10813 GCA_900302425.1 Brosme brosme
CATTCATTTAATCTCTGTGCCATGGTGACTTTCTTGTTGTTTTTCTTTTCTTACAAAGAGGAACTAGCATAAAGAATCAATGGTGTGTATTGGGAGAGAAGCAGGGTGTGCCACAATGGCACATGTACACTTAAAATAACGTTTTATCTGAAGCATGGAGTGGCAGCTTCTAAAGATGTTTGTGAGTAAGTCAGGTTGGCTGCTGGGCTAGAGGAAGCAGCAACAGCCCTGTGTCAACAAGGCCAGGACACAGTGGTCCAGTGTACACCAACTACCTAGCATAACGGTTCCAGGATTAGACCAGCAAGCCATAGCAATATAATATTTCTCAATAGGAGGAGAGAGAAGGCAACGAAGAGGGAAGGGACATACATGTTAAATGTAATAATAATGGGAAAAATGCTTACTAATGTAGCGGGGCCAAGGCATATGACAAATCAAGTTCCCCACTGAGATTCAGAACAAATCATGTATCCAATGAGCCATCCACTTAAAGCGTGAGACTAGCCAAGAATCTACTGGAAGTAAGCACTTGATAACGGGAATCAAACTCAAAAAGACAAAAAAGACAAAAGACAAAAGCAAAAGCAAAAGAATCGAGGGCTCTCCAGCCATACAATAACAGCTGCTGGGCCGTAGTTGGGGGACCACACCGCCTTCACAATTTTCCAAAAATTCAACTATAGAGAAAAATATATATACACCCCCTTGCATTAATTCAGCCACCATACATCACGACCAGGCAGGACAAAATCATAGGGGACAATCTTGGGAAAATGGCTGGGAAAACAGAACAGGGTCTTGCCCGGGCTCGGCTCTCTCTCCTACTCGAGCTGATGCTTCTCCGGGCGGGTGGATGGATGTACGGGTCGGTGGGTTAGTGACACATATCTCGGATTTACTGCGTGAAACACACACGCTCATCATCTCCCCCATTAATGAAATGTGGCAAACTTAATGAACGGATAGTTCTACTGAACACACAGGCCAAGCGGTGGGCGTAACACGCGGCAATTATTCTCTAAGCTTTAGGGGAAGAGAAATATGCACACAGGCTTTTTCCAGACATTTGAGTTGGGAGTGAAAAAAAAGGAAAGAAACTGTTTCCATGGGACGACACAGCCACATCTTCCTCTCACCGCCCTGCCAACACAAGGCATGTGGACCGACCTGAGTCAAGCCATACATTTCACTTCCAATACTGCCACCTCTGCGAGACAATACACTTCTCACATGCAATAGTGAGCAAAGGCTCCATAGACCGCCATTTAGGGTGCCATGCAAATAAAGGCGAATGTATGGGCTGGGCCCGTGTAAACACAAGCAGCGCTAATGTAGGCCAATTACAAAACCATTCAAAAAATGTAATGCCACATCGCTTCCCCTTCCAAAATCGTCAACGTTGGCTTCTAGGATAGGCCTAGACAGAAATAGAGAACTAAAGGACAGTTGGGTCCATTCTTCTGTCAGGCTTATTCATATACGCTCTAAAATAGCCTCAGTTTGAGAAACTTTGCAACCCCATAGTAGGCTACTAGCAAGCTCCTCGGACCAAACTCGCTCAAAGCCCCGTTCCGCGCACATACTCCGGCAGTATGTGATATCAACTGACAGGGAGTCCACTTACCTAGAAATGACTGCGTATCAAACAGCCTTGCTTGGTAAACGGCAGTGACCGTGAATGCAGCCATGGCGAAACAAGGGCATTCCATTTCTTTATGAGGCCCCAGCCGAGACAGAATCACTGTCACAAAGGCTTTCATGTCAAAATATAATTGAGTTCTTCCAACAGAGCACTCTCCCGTGTTCCCACTGACCAAGTATAGGACACAGAGAAAAGTAACAGTGCATTCCCATCTCGCATAGGACAGCTGACCTCATCCAAACAAATGTATTAACCAAGGATGACCAAGGATGTGGACTAACTTTAGGTTGTGTCTATTAAGCCTGGGAGGTTGCTGAATCATGTGTGAGTGACACTGCAAGAGCGAAGCCCATTTCCTCAGTGACCACAGGCGGTGGAAAGCAGAAGGCCTTGCGATTCACCAGGAAGAAATCGGAGGGAAATTACTGCAGAGTGAATTGTTTTATATCTGCATTCCAGTACATGATTGCCCAGCTGAGGAACAAAAAGCTACAAATAGCTGAACCCATTGTAATGTCCGGGCTGAATAGCTGAGGAGCAGTTTACAAATGGCAGACCTGTATTAGTCCACCAATAGGAGAGGTGTGATGCTAAAACTGAAAAAACTACAATGCACACCCATTGCCAAGCACTGCCTAATTTAACTGACATTCATACTGGTGGCGGTGCAATTTATAATTTGATACTATGTAATTGACTCAGTTGAAATGGTGCTATAATGGTCCACCACCACAATATTGTCTGTTATGACAGAGCATCGTAACAGTCCAAATGTATAACTTGCTGAGATTGAAGGCCATAAAACCTAAAGCTGTGCTATCAGTGCATGCAACACCCTATGTTTGTCCATTCAAGACAAAGGTTACCGGGTGAGGACTGCCCCCTGCCTAGGCAGAGCCTACTGCATTGTTACATGCCTAATCACACTAATAGTTAACATTTTTGTCTGCATTATTAAAGGCGAAGGCATGACGATCTCTTAGCTGTAGCATCACAGCAATATACATCAAGTCTGTTCCAAGGAATGTTATGCTATGTAATGTTAGGTTTAGCATGGTTGAATAATTTTGGCCTCTTTGAATTCTCATAATTTGAGTTGAGATTGAACTCATAAAATGGGAACTCAAATGAAACAGATCAAAAGTATGTTTGAGCTAAGTGGACTTGATTGGACACATTAACCAAGTCATATTACGGTGGTCCCTACTCTTCTGATCAAAAGCAGCCCTGGGAGAGAGATGAAGAAAGTTGAGATCAGTTTAGGATGGTAAAAAGACTAATGCAGTGGCTGTTTATAAAACAAACAGCAATTTATATTCTATGATTAGCCAGCCAAAATTATTCCAATGACATGTTTGGCTACATGCAACCAATTATCGGACATTCATTCTCTTTTTTGCTGCCATATTTTCCTCCTATGAGGGTCTGAAATCCATGGCTAGGCTGGTCTGTTATTAGAGCGAATACAGATTAAGAGTCAAAGACAGATGAAGACTGCAGAGCTTACGTGCAAATGTTACAGCAACATCAATGAGAGCGGCAGGAAGTTTTAAGTTTACCTTAAACAAGGCCAATATCAAAACCCCACAAGTCCCAGCATATCCTCATCATTTCACTGCACCATTTTGAAGGTTACCTACGCCATAAAGGGCTCCAAAGCATGAACAGACCCCACATTGCAATAAAGAATTGTTCCTTTCCTCCTACTGGGTAAATGTGTTCTTGTTGTGGGTACTCCGTTTGTACCGCATTGTAAGATGTTTGAACCAGGTGTACCATTAAGGTCCACAGATAAACAAACCGCCCTAGACAATATACAGCAGCTTGATGTCAGTGAGTCTTGCCATCACAATGCAAGGAATTTGGCCTGTTCAGAATGGCTCTTAAGAGCCTGCCTGCAGCACGGTGATGGAGGGCAACACAACCCAGATAAGACCCTCTACTCTCCAGCAGAAAATATTTAGGGGAGGGAGAAGATAAGGATGACAGAGTACACCCCTGTGCTCTTAAAGGCCACCCTGTAGCCAAGTGGGCCGGTTTGGGCCCAATGTCCCCGTCACACACACAGGACTAGTAAACCCAGGCCCGACCACTGCCACACCGCAAATACACACAGGGGCTATAACATATCCCCCGTCTGACACTCAGGTACAGAAAGAGGGGCCAATAACAGGCTTGCATTGTGCTTTGTTAGTGGGACCCATTACTCATAGGCAGCACATGCAAGAAGCTGCCTCATGAGTTAAATGTCCCGATTCAAGCCCTTGAGAAACATGAGTCTCTCGTTCACATAATTTTGGTTTATGGGTGCAGAGCTGAGCCCACACCCAGCTACCTCAGAGCCTGCATGCATGTTTTCAGCGCTCTATCCCTCTCTGACGTGCTCTCACTCTCTACAGACGCACAGAATGGCTTAGGGACACACAGGGGGACTCTAGCGCAGTCAAAGACAAGAGGTTATTTGATTAGCATGGAATTTTATTAAGCTGTGGGTGGAGCTGCATGGAGAGTGCCTGGGCAAAAGGCCTCCATTCATTGATCAGAGGAAGATTGCAGAGCGAGAGAGGGGGGAAAAAGAGGAACAACACCCTTGTGTATGTAGCTGCCGGCAGGAACATTCCCTACAGCCTTTTTTTTGCCATTAAAATGCACCGTGTGTGCTTATAGTGGAGTTTTAATTTGTTTGTTTTTTTAACTCCTTTTTTAACTCTACAACAACAGGCAGATGTCACCAAGACATGCCAACTCGTCTCGTTGAAAGAGAGTGAGAATTACAGAAATGGTGGCCAAAGAAAAAACATCTTCCCCAAAATTTATTTGTGCATCAACCGTTACGTAATAAGAGTCCTGTGACCTCAAGAATTTCATCAGTATTCAAGTATCATACAATTATAATACTCAAAATGATAAAAATGCTAATGGAGCTTCCATGGTTACTTTACTCTAGGACCTTCCTGCCTGAGAAAATGTATGCACAACATGAATCAGCACTTCCCCCAAGACACAACCCATACAAACCAACCCTACCATACCTGCAGGCACAAATAAAACATTGTTTACACAAAACAATCACAGGAAATGGACAAAAGGCTCAAGACAATCAATTTGTTTAGAATGCCACACGATCGATCTGTTCAGAATCTAAGACCTGGAACCCATGAGTGTATAGATACATTGCACATAGATTGTATAGAGGGATTTCTGTTTTTTCTGTAAAAAAAAAAAGTGTGAGCCTGCCTTGTATCTGTGATTGTCCCAATACATAAACAAACTCTCCAAACATCTCGTTTCATGACAACATTTCCACTAGTCTACTGCTGTCAGGGGACACAGTGAGGTTCGATTGCCTGCCTCCTATAATAAAGACCTCTGGAGGTGTTTCTAAGTTAGCTGAGCATGTGGCAGCCTCTGCCTTCTGTAAAGTTGACAGGAGAGACGCATCATGAGCTGTGATGCATACAGACAGGAAACAGTCAGGCCACATTGCCTCAGACAGGTGTACTGATGCATCTTGGTCTACTGGGTTTTAAAACCCAGTATACCAAGTGCTTTAAATGCATACCCAGTAGACTAAAAGTGCTTTAAATGCATAAACTGGAAAGTCTAAAAGAGAGATACAACTTGAAACCACAGATTCAGTTTCAAAATAATTCAGCACATTACAAGTTCAATGATCATGAGGGCCGAATTGTATTCGTTTTATAATACAAGTACCCATTTAATTTGTCACAAAATCAAGGTCAATTTGTTTGTTTGTGTAGTCTCGTGCTTTACTCTCCCAGATTGTATTCACATATTCAATGGTTTGAACAGGTGACCTGCGTACATATCCTGACATGAATGATATGTTGTTAATGCTTTAAGCAAGTACCAATACTCCCATACGTTGTGAGGGATGCTATTTGGAAATTGTGGTGAGAAATATGATTACACTTACTGATGAAACTCGTATTATATTTTGATAGATGGGAAGTTGCCAGCTACGTGAAAGACATGTATCCTGGGGCATATGCAAGATGAATATTCAAATTCCTGATAAGTTAAATAATGCATCTAGAGTTTATTTAATTGTCGTTTAAGTGGAGGCCTGTTACCGGTCGCCTACCACAACAACAAACTGAGGCTTCGGTGTCCTCACACCTGGGCGATATGCTCCTCCACACAATGTTGTCCTGTTCCAAGGAGTAGTCTGACCCCGAATGGCTACTAAACCAGCTACCGAGCTGTAAACTCACCAAAAGGCAATCGGTGTTCACTTCCGACTTGGGATCCTTCAGCATGGCATCGATTTTCTCAAATCGAGCCTCCAAACTTTCTCCGGCTGACATTTTTGCTTTTTAAGATGAGTTCCACTGCTTCGCTGTGAACAAAAAGCAGCTTTTCAGACGAGCCAGGAGGCTAGCTAGCTTAGCAGCCAGTGGTAGCTAGCTAGCCAAATGTTCCCTTTCTTCGTGTGAGCACTTAACCGCACTTCAAAGTGTGTGAATTCTTCTCGAATTCACACAAACCACAAAACTTTTAAAGCGGTGTTCAACACAAAAATGCCACATCTTCGAATAAAAAATATATATCCCAGAGTGAGTGCCAGTCCACTTCAGCAGCACAAGATAAATGCGGCAACAGATTAGTCAGCCTCCACAGGATGCCGCAGAGGATAAGGGTTTAAAATTGTATGTGCATCAGCCAAAAGATGAGTAAAACTTAAATGCGATAGATTACAAAGTGATATATATGGAAAGATTAGTCCAGGCCCATGTCCATACCCGTGCCTGGCATATGCACAAAAAAGCCTCAAACGAGTCTGACAGCTGCAAAGTAGAAGTGGTGAAAAAAACTTCTTCCAAATTTCGATCAGTTTAAAACACGGTCTTGTTAAAACACTCCCTGGCAGTCATACCGCTGCATGCCGTACATTGGCACTGGTCTTCGTTTATTGTTGTTTAAGTAAGTCTTTTTTTCCGATTCCTCTCGCATAAATCAGACTTTAGTGTTTGTTATTTTTCGAAAAATCAGACGATGCCCGATTTTCTCCCACAGCCTGGCCAACATGTCCGCCTTCCTGTTCAAACACCCCGGAGGAGCGACTTCAAAACGTCAAGCACTGCGCATGAGCCACAGAGGCACGTTCAAGGAGTTTAAGCAACATGTTGCTCTCCGCCCAACATGCCGTCTGTGAGTAATTCATAACTGCAGAACCCCAATACCGTGTGTAGGTCTACTGTTTTTTTTAATTCGTATTATCCAGCAGAATAGATTTATTGAAGGACGCTGATCGATGAAAATCCCAATGGACATGCAACACATACCGATCGTTTCTGTCGATTTGTGATACTTTTGGTTGAAGCATAGAGAATCATGTAGGCTATTCCATTTAGATCACCCCTTTTAAATAACTGAAATCTATTGAGTTTTGACTTGAGTCTTGGCCCTTGCCTTTCTTTGAGATCATATTTACAGAAGAGACAACTTCACAGATATTCACAGATTATACCAACAGAATTGTAATGTTTAATGCTTCATTTGCACAACACCATAGCCTCCATGAGTATGCAACATAACCACCTCACATGCACATGCACCACCAACAGCTTCTCTCTTGAAATAAACAACAATTATCAGAGAATGAATGTTGATATTCCACAGGACTGAATAATGTGGGACTCCCCCAAACAGAAACTGTGTCCTATTGCAGAGGCTGAGCTGCTGACACACAACCCTGACACAACCCTGATGGTAAAGATACACATTGATCTGATGTGTGATGAACTTCAGCTGGCTGATGAACACAGCTCTGAGAGAGAGAGGAACTCCCAGCAGAATATTGTCTAAGGGTGTGCCATAACCCCATCTGACACCTGCTTTGTCAGCAACCTGATAGGCAAACTACATGGTGACCCTTATCCAGTGGGCCAGCCTCTGCTTTGACACACCCACTCTATAGGATCCCTCTCACCTTAACAAAGAGATGTTCGGTCTTAACTGATTCTAATCAGTAAATGGCGCCCTCATCACTCATAGTGGAGCCATCACACCTTCTTGAGGTCCTGCGTCTCCTCATATCAAGGCCAAGTCCAGAGGTCCTGGTGCAATGGATCTGGGAGCTTAACCACTTGCATATAAAAAACACTCTGAGATAGAAAAGCTCTGACTGAAGATGCATCCAATATTATTCCAATAAAGGTCAGGTTTGGAAAAGGATCTCTACCTAAACCGTGCCTTTTAAAATGAAGATGAGACATTTGATGCAAAATAATATTCCAAACTCATGTCCTTTAGTGAAAATTAGGAATCCAATACATATTTATCAAGGAACGGAGCTGAGTTGTTCCACTGACAATGGGGAAACTCCCAGTGATATCCCTGTTCAACAACCACCAGAAATATCCACAGTTGGACTTTTGTGGTGGCACATTGTCTCTGCCCATCCTTTCAAGCCTCTTCAAATATGTTGATTATTGGGAATCCAGGGTGAAGCCTGTGCCCTCCTCCTGTCTGATATCTAGAGCTGTTTCAGCCCTTTCATAAAGTACACTGGAGTGGATCCCATTTTGTGCTGAGCCAAATCCCTGTGGTCCACTGACCTGCTTCAGGAACCCTCCATCCCTGGCATGACTGACAGAAGACCCCCCTCTACTGGATGAGAAAACAGTCACATTTGGCACTAAAAAGTGTTTGTAAAAGGAAGTAAAAAAAAAAAAATCCATTACTGAACCAACAATATTTTTGCAATTGTTTTGATAGTAAAGCATGAGACCCTATAACACAGCGCACAATGAGCTTAATATAGTCATTATAAAAAAAATGAATCACAGTGCCTAACCTTTTTTATGGTGCAAGATACCTGCAATATTTAGAAAAAACAAATGTCTTAGTTAATGCAGCCAATTATAGCCTATTCATATTTTATAATATTCATATTTGATAAATAATTCATATTATTTGATGAATAGATTGCAGATGATTTCGATACAATCAATATTTTGTTTTTGAGTCAACATTATTATTCAAAATCATTGGGATTTTATTTTATGAATTGTCCACATTATCATAAAATCCCTCTCGTCGGTTTGCCAGCAGTTCCTTTGAGGGTTAGCCCTACTTGACCTATACACTATTCGGTTAGTTTCCCAATCCATGTTTTTTACAGAAACATAAAAACACAGAAAACACACTGTTGTCCAAGATAAGACATCCCACATTACAAATTGAACACATTTGTAAAATATTAAAATAACCAATAAGAATTATATTCTTATGAATTTTTGTTAAAGAGAAAAAAAACTCGCATCCGTCATGTGTATCTGGTGAGATAGAAAATCTATTCTGCCCTTTCCAACAGAGGGCGATATTCTCAAGCTTTTAAAAAAAGCCACTGCGCTCTGTTTAGAGCTGAACTACATGTTTAGAACATCATTTATATCCATCTATCTGTCTATCTATCTATCGGTCTATCTATCTATCGATCGAACTATCTATCTATCTATATTTCTATCACTCTATCAGACGGAAGGACAGACAGACAGACGCTCTTGTCTAGGGGTATTCCTTGTATTTGATCACAAACGCGTAGGCTTCTTGCAACAGGCGCGTGACATAAGGTTAGACACAATATCATAATCAGAAAAACACTACGCCAGGGAGTCCGAAATGTTCTGCACATTTCAACTGGGTGGGCGATGTATTCCCTCTGATACGCTCGGCCAGATGATCAGTTGTGTTTCGGCAAACCCAAACGGTACATACAGTAGCTCACTAAGGTCAGTCGGGGGCTCCCTGCGAGGGTCTGAGTTGTGGAAGCAGATCCTACGAGGCGGTCGGTCTCCTGCTCTGTACTCCCAAATAACTGCATGCGACTGTCGGTGGACGCGGCAATTTAATGCTTTCCAGTTTGGCCAAAGGTAAGCGCGCGAATATATTTTTGTTTCCAACCTTTGAAATGTGACTTGAAATGAATGCGCTTTGCCAAATCCGCACAACATGAGTAGATTGTGTCCGTAGCTACTCGGAGCGCAGCCTACCTAGATGCAGGTGACGATTTTATTGCGATACTAAAAAAAAACATTTCCTAAATTGAACTTTGGCTTGACATAGCTTATTGTTCCCGGTGTAGGCTACATCTTGGAAAGGCCTACCTGAATTGCATAAATAAGTATATTATAATACCAGCAAGAATGGGATAAGGTATCGGTCCATTAAAACAACACATCAAGACTACAATATGGTTTAGTAGCATAGCTTCGTGACGCCTGCACATACAGGCTAATGACAGTACGTCCGCATTTGTAACTGCGAATTATTATTACATTTTTGAATTTCTTCTTTCTTTCTCTATATATAGGCTACATATCATTTTTATCTTACAATAAGCTACAGCAGTTCCCCAAATATATAAAAATATCTTAATGTTGAACGACGGTTTGTTTTATATTCGATTTGTGTCGCTGAAGTAGTAGACTACAAACGCCAGTCAAAGCCTGTTGAGGAGGAGATGTAAAGAAGGCTCAGACTGACCGTTTGCCCCTTAAAAAATGACCAGTTTTCATTTGGAAAACAGAGATGCTGTGTGGTTTTTGCTTCGTGGAAGTGTGACCGGTATGCCTACACAATTCATTTTTACCGTTGAATGTGGTTAACGTGTTCAAGATAGGTGTTGAAATAGACTTTCAACAGTAAAAGCTAACGAGATATCAGATAGGGGAGACCCGGAGTTGTAGTGTTTGGTCTCTGTTGTTGTAATTACAGGCAAACCAGTCTGTCTTGACTAGATTCTAATCTTCCTCGCTCGTGATTAATGTCTCAAAGGTTGCATTCCTTATTTCGCTAACGCTAAATTTCCCTGCAAAGCATTTCTATGCATAGCATAAATGATTGTATGTAGTCTTATCCCTATCACAAACACAAATAAAATTAAAAGCAACATTAATTTCGATGACTGCTCTCATACCAAAGTAGACCACTACAAATCTGGCATATAACTATTTGTTTAGATTTTAAGGGAATATGTGTGCTTCACACACATCCATCTATTTTCAACGTCCAGAACCCTTTGTGAACTATCCATATACCTCCAGTTTGATCAATTCATTAAATGGTATTTCTCATTTTTTATTCTAGCTTGAATGCATTTGACCAAGATGTAAGGGCCCAAATCCATGGCCACATGCTGTT
>OMKX01000936.1:0-12675 GCA_900302425.1 Brosme brosme
AAAAGAGACGAACAGGAAGAAAAGGCCAACAAAGGTAAGGGCAGAATGTTCCAGCCATTGAGTGCAGGCTGTAAACCATTTGTTTTGCTGTCTATCGGGAACATTTGCACTTTTGCAGTCCATCGGAAGTACAATGCATTAAATAGTCCGTAGAATCCTCTCTGCTCTGTTGGGAAAGGGTAAAATGGACCAACAAGTAGTACGCAGCTCAGATGAAAGCTGAACTGTGCAAATCAGTCAAAAGAGGTATGGAAATATGTCAATCAACTTCTGAATAAACTTTATCTCTGCCATGCAACACATTGCCGTCACATCCTGTCAATCAGTAGTCCAATACAGAGCATAGGTAGAAGTGCATGTGGGAGAATGTGTTTCAAAGGATCTGGATTGAAGATGCAAGGCAGTCTGTAGCAGCTACAAATCTCATAGATGCGCTCATTAACCACATTGTTTCATCCTCATTGCCAAAAGGTATTTAATATATAATTGTATTTTCAATAAGTCTATTGAATTTGGTAATTATACAATAGAAAAATGGTAATATGTGTTTGTTGGTTTGATCTGACTTCATATCCTATGAACATAACTTTCCATTTTCAGGATACAATGGTGTTTTTTTTCCTGAAAAATTAAATACGGATTGTGTAATGCTTCATAATTGATCAAAATAAACATCCATGTTTTATATTTGGCCAAGCATGTTTCTCTGCAGAAAGGAATTGCCACGTATTAGCAATTGAGGAGGTTTTCAGTGGTAAACAAATATATAAAGATAAAGAACAAATAAAGAACAGAAGATTGTTGTCATGCCCAGGTTTGTAATGTGAAACTGCGAACCAGCCAGACACTGTGTAAGCTCAGCGGAAACTATCCAAACACATTTATTTTCCTTTTGCTCCTACAGGCTCAAGAAAATACACTAGAATAATATTATAATACAATACTCCTGCTCCTCCCACTGCTGCTACTACCACGACAAACATTTGTCTCAACATAAAAAACATATTTTTTATTTAACAAGCAGAATACAAGACCAGTTGCTTATTACATTTATTTTTTACATCAAACTGAATCATTTAAAATACCCCTTTGTATCATTTTAAACACAAATATTTCAGTTAAACTGACAAGACATGGACTTTGATTTGAAAAAGTAGGTCATGTCACATCACATTCAACCGCCCGGCTGTAACAAAGAGGCCCTCGTGAATATTTGTCCGACTATTGGACACCTGGATCCTGGTTGCTTTTTATCCTCACCAAAATAGTATGTCTCATTATTTTACACATATTTTCTTAAATCGAACTTATTGTATTCTGCCTCAGTATGAGAATAAGTCGAGGCTAATAGAAAATATTACCTGGTGGAGAAATATCGTCTATCCGTGTTGAACACCAATTAGGCAATTCATCCTTGATCGTCTCTTTTAACATTTAAATCATTTAATACTTAAGTTCTGAGATGAAAGATGTGTGGCAACTGCATTACCAATCAAAATTTTGTGTGTGTGCGCTCCATGCTAAACGACCATTTTTGAAAATGTAAGCAAGGGTTTCTAGGGAACAACAACCAATATTTTCACATATAAACAGAGCCTGAGCCGGGTTCCTCTTTAATTCAAAGCGAGTCTGCTCCCACTGGGCTCGCCCTGATGTGAAGTAGGGCCCCAGTTTACATTCAAATCATGAGCTTCCTGGCTACTTTCGAAAAAAGAAATGTCAGGTCATTATAGATTGGATTTTCTTTTTTTTTCCAAGGAATACATGAAATCTTTATTACCCACAAGACTTTGCAGCAACAGAGGTAAGACACCTTTGGAATAATTCATTCTGCCTTCCTTTCTTTTCTTGGCTCACTGTTTTTTTTCTATATATATCAATATATTTTGATTTATTTATTTAATTCAGTGATGCGTTTACATGTGCGTGGGCCTGTTGTGTCAGGGTCACTGCCAAATCCCATTTGGGCGCGATCAAAGTTCTCACAGCCAGAGGGACTACACATGATCATTTCACACAGCAAACGGATTAGAGCTGCGTCACCGCGGCAACGGGCCGGCTCCAAGTCCCTCACCTGGGCCATTGTCGCCGGGCCGGTGTGGTGGAGGACCGTTCCCAAACCTGTTGTAATCTAAAAGATGGAATACAGCGAGAGTGGATCCGGGGTGTACCGGGGTACAAGATGGATGGGGAGATAGATAAAGGATGTGGAGTAAATCACTGCGGCAGGGTTGATCAACAGATCTAAAGGTGAGAGCACCGGGAGATTGTTGTGGGAGCTGTTCCAGGGTCCATTCGTCAAGGCTTCACGAGAGGCAGCGTCCTGCCCCAACGGATACATCACATCACACCCAGGTTCAAATCCCAAATAAGATGTAGTGCACACAGCTCTTAAAGGAGAGCCCCCCACACACACACCTGGGTGTTTTTTCGCCAGCATGCTGAATTTAATAACTGAAAACTGCACTACACGATTTATCTTGATGGAAAAGTTGCATTTGACCAAAGTCTGCATTTTGCATCCATGATGAAAAGGCAAAAGCATGTCATTATTAGGTGTTACTTTAGCAACATCTCAGTGTCCCAGTGTTCTCCCAAGTTACATTGAGCAATGGTATTTTTTATTTACGCAGTACAAGAAGGAAGAGACACTACCATTCCTTCAATTGAAAGGCTATAATGGAGATATCACCCCAAGGTAAAAGCCCATCTTCCATCAACATTCACACAGCATCAATACAACTCACATGTACATGTGAGTTGCGTTTTCCCCCATGCATGCATTCAGTCAAATGGAAATGTATTTCTTACTATTCCAAAGGGACAGCAATTGGCCATGACCAAGCATACAAACATTGACCATTTGTAAGACTCATTGGACTTGGAGATTGAGGTGGTGGTTTGTGACAAAGCCATCTAAGCATGTCAATTTTCAATCAAATTACTTGAATACAGCACACCTTCAAGGTCACACATACCACAGAAAAAATAAAACGGCATGAAATCAAGTCCTGCTTCAGAGTTAAAGGCAACAAGGAACAACATATCTAACTATTTCCCTGGTTTCATCCATCTTGGGGTTGGTAATGGTGCCTGCTGGGGTGGGGGGTTAAGGGTAGTGTCATGTTTCTGCCATTGGAGACAACAAAGATGGGGCGACAGCAGGGGAATCTTTGCTTGTGGAAATGTCCACTGGATTACTCAGTTTCCCTCTGTGGGTGTTTATTGCAATGGCTCTCACTTAGAAGTAATCACAGGGCCCTTTTTTGTGTGTTTCGCTAGGGCGTTTCCTCTGTGCCACGAGGACACACTGTCTTTCCATGCTGTCCTATCCTACACAAATGCATGTGCGCTAGCATTGCAGGAAATGTAGACCACCGCCACACCATAATACCTTAACATGCCATGTTGAAATGTATTTAAGAAAAAGCCATTCTCTCAGATTAGAAATCGTATCAACGGCTAAATAGAGAAGAACTGCGACTTCAAACCAATTTTCCTGAATGGGGCGACGGGACGGAAGTCCTTCTCATTCAGGGCGGACCTCACACAGAGACTCCCTTTTTGCTCTGTGATTCTGATTGCTTTGTCCAGCCTACACCAGCGCTCGCACCCTCTAATGACATGCTAATCCATGGCAAGTTATGCCGGTGTTGGGAAGAGGGGAGGTTTTATTTATTCAGGGGTATCTATTCTGTACACAGCCCATGTCTGAGATGTGCCCTATAGTCCTGCGTAACCAACATCAGATGGTGAGGTGGGGTTAAAGATGACCCCTACTGGGGTTCGTTATGGTTCTAAGAAATGCTTGATTCTGGTACAACGTTCATTTAAAACTCGAGTAAATAAGGGGAATTTTAATTATTAACGAGCTATAGCCTGTATCTGTTAAATATTCACTGATCTTTGCTGATGACACCACTGGTATTGGCCAAGGTGTCAGCTGTTTGTTTAGTTACATATAGGGATGACAGAAGTACCAAAATAAAATGTAATACACGTTCCGAATCCCAGCGAGTGCTCGAGTACTTGTTTTGTCAGTGTGGTTTCTTTTCACACCAAAGTGTGTGCGAAACAATATCAGAGAAAGTTTTTACTAATATACACATATCGAAAGTCTTATTTTCTAAGTTTTATTCCGCATTTTATACAGTCCATGTGTGTTTCACCCACACCGGAGCTTCTTAACAGCGATTTTAATGTTATGTCCATTAGGAAATGTTGAAACGTGACACATCCAGTTGAATTGCATCTTAGTTAGGTTATTGTTTAGTGCAGTGCCCTCAATCTGGTCAATTGGCAGATTGTGTTAAAATGGGCAGGTAAACCCCGCTTGAGACACGGGACTCATCCTGGTGATAGCGTCTGTAGTCCCCTGCATCACATCCCTAATTTAAAGTGTTAATATCTCTTGAAAATTTCCCTTTCAGATTTGATGTTGGGACGTTTCTGGCTGGCGGTCATTATTGTAAAACTTTTCGAATCGTGGAGGGGCCGCGCCTACCTGGGCCAGCAACTATACTTTTGTGAACGCACCTATATTACAACGACTGCACGTTGTTTACGACTGCACAACCGCAAAGGCTTTTGACTAATGATATACACTGCTCCAAAACTTTGCCAAAGAAAAGTTAATTTATAATGAATTTGTGAGGGGTTGTAAAAAAGACTGATTTTAATATTTTGTAATCATTTATGATTTGCTTGACGAATACTCTTCGACTTGATTACACGTTTGCACCCCTAGTAACAAAACCAAAAACTAAAATATGAAATAAGTCTTGCATTCATGTAAATTCTCGATTGTTGCTCACTGTAGGCTCACAATGACACGGTTTGTGTGTTTCTTTTCTTTGCTCATGAGGAGATTTCGCCAAGTTTTTCTTCATGCTGGAGAAATACTTGACTCCGTCACAAGCCGAATCGGGTGGCCAAGGAAATGAGGCAAATAATGGGCTGAATTTGGAACGCTGTACCAGCATAAGCCAGGTTGGGACACAAGGGGTGGCTCTGATTTAGCCCCTGGGCCAGCTGGTCCTAGGCAGGGTCGGATAGCAAGGCATGCATGCAATCTCGCTGACCGTTCTGTTTCCCACTGAGCTCATTCACTTGGCACTCTTGGGGAAGTGGAGGTTTATGCCAAGAGGTGTGGCATCTCTATTCAAATGAGCGTGTCTGGGCTTCACGAATGCCCTCTCCTGTGTATAGTTATAACAAAACCCTTCACACTACTTCCATCGATCGGGCGCAGAGTGCACTTCCTCGGGAGCAGCCAAAGAGTACCCTCAGGCCGAACTCTTGCCAAGAGATATAAGATATGATAACAACTATTGGATATCTATACCCATTCTTTTGAAACAAAAGGCACGTTCACTGCGGTCGAAGCATCCATTGTGAGGTTGTGTTGTGACTCAAGAGGCAGAGAGGCTGTAATTTATTCATCTCCCAAGACCTGCAATGTCAAGCCAGTAACTTATTTATCATTACCCATATGCGCTAATTAATTGTCTGTTTAGGGGATGGACTCTTATGAAGAACATTCCTCGATTGGTCTCTCGGGTTCACTTTCACCGCAGCATGCAAGCTAATTAAACATCAACATCTTGTTGGTTTGCCTTTAAGGAGATATGGGGAAGGTCAAGGTGGGCAGAGAAGGAAAACAAACACAACATGGTGGATTAGGAGAAAATAACACATTCTGACATTCAGTTCTTTTTGGGCACACAGTGGGACTTTGAAATTTTGTTTAGAAGCATGACATTGCCTACTCCCCCCCTGTTTTCTAAGTGAATGTCAAGGGCACACGCAAACATAAAATAAGGATGCCATTCCTCATTTGTGGCACAATTCATTCTTAATGGATGCCCTTATCACCGGCTTTTAAAATCGTTTTGGGATCAGATAACACACCCCAGGTGGCAAATTTCCTGTGTATTGTATTGGAGAGCTACTTCTCTAAGACACATATATTATAAATGCTATTGTTTATTGTGAGTTGAATGAAAGGATGGTCATGGTGGTGATGCAGACAGACAATAAATCAAGTTGGTTTGTATTCTTCTGGGTCAGCCAGAGACAGCTTGTGCGAAACAATGGCCACAGGGTAACTCGTGTTTGACATGAGTATGAGTATGTATGCACTGGGCTGAAACGGAGCACACATGCACTTATTATCTGATTTAACCCAAACACAACAGGTCCTTAAATACTTGGAAATGGCTGTCATCAAACACATAGGCATATAAGCGCTACCTACCGTGGTTTGTTACTGTAGGAAACAAAGCTGTAGGTTGGTAGCACAATGGAAGACGAGACGACAAGAGGTTCAGGTTAAAAGCCTCGTTACGTTTAGTTTTTTTCACAAGACGACTGGCTAGTCTTCAATGACATACAACCAACTACGTAAATACAACACTTACAAATTTGACACGTACACGTGAGGTTGACAAACTATATATTCTCACCAGAATCGATAATATCCCTTACATAATCACAGAATGACTTGAGACTAGACGGGGATGGCGTCACTGGTTCCAAAATGCCACAACAACAAGCAATAATGATATACTGCCAACGTAATGGCCCTCATGGTGCACCCATCTCCTGTCACATGACATCATAGCACTCTCAGACTGAGTAGCAGCAGTAAAACATTTATAACTAATACGTTTCAAAAATGAAGTAACTCAACTTCATCTCTGGGAGCTTGTGTTGGGAGTTTAATAGATATCAAACAGGAACTTGTTGTGGTACTCAAATGCTATGTTCTGTGAGAATGCAGCGCAATCCATTCACTGTAAACAACTTTGTTATAAGAAATGATATGCCATGTAGTAAATAAATAGATAAATATTGCAATCTCAGTGCAAACTAAGCCAGGGAGGGTTCATTTTCTAGTCAGTAGTTCCCTAATTTTTATTTGTGCATGGGCTATGTCAGAATAACCTGCTTGATTTCAGTATGTTACTCCAAGGGAATGTATCCAATGTCATTGGACCAAACAGATGATCTGTCATGAAATAGTACAAGAAAATGCGTCAATAAAATACATTTTTCTGGTCTCATAGATAAGTCTGATCGTTGACTCTCACCAGCTGCAATATACCTAAAGCGTAGGTGTTTTTGGAACAATATCAGTTATGGTTTCAATACCTTCTGAAAACGACACGCTTTTCTGGTTACAAGAGGTGAATTGTTTTCTAAAGTGAAAGGCAACCTCATAGGTCGACGGCATTACATTTTCTTTCCTTTGGGTGGATTCAGTGGGTCCTGGAACCAAATAGAGCAACCGGAACATAATACCAAGTAATCATACAAAGAAGATTCTGCAAGAGGTTCTCAATTTTAAGTCTTCTTTGCTTAATCCCTTCTTAAATGCACCACCACATCCTTTATTTTACATAGTATGCTAACAGTATCAAAGAGGGGCATATTGAGGGGTAAATTATGAAAATAAAGGCAAGACAGAAGTATACTAACATTTAAGTCTGCATTTCCATGTTCAAATGAGTCCCTTTATTGAACTTCCCGCAAGCTTTATGAAAGCATATCCTTCATACTCTTTCTCCTTCTTTCCATTTTCATTACATTCATTACAGGGGATTTCTTATTACTTTGTTTTGGGGTAAAATGGTATGCAGCCACCCTGAGTGCAAACCTGCCACTCAACTGTTGTAAATCTTCCCTTCCGATAAATCAGAAATAAAACAAAGGGTCTGCTTTGAAACGCCATTCAGATGAGAACTTTGCATACAAATTTTTTGTTGAGATGCCTTTAAAGAGGATGTTACATTCTACATATTATAGATTAAAGGGGTTGTTAGCGGGTCATTTGTATTGTATTTACATCCAATCACAATTCTTGGAAATCCTGTAGCACAACATGCACAAACAATCCAAGGCCTGTTTTATCACCGAAAACCTTGGCAACGTGTGAACACTCCCAGTAATATATGATTAAATTGCTTTGTACCATAGCGGAAAATAAAAATAATCATTGCATCTGCAGATAGTATAGGTTCACAATATTCCATCGTGTTTAGAAAAGGTTAAAGGCCCATGCCCTTATAAATAAAAGTATTTTATATGATAACAAGTAAAACCCCGGACAGGGTTGGCTATTAATGGCCAGGGAGTCCCATCCCGGGGCGACAGTGTTAATCGGAGCAATAGGTCTCCTTCCTCTCGGATCAATGTCAGCACAAATTTCAAATTGCTTTCCTGATGCGCGCCAAGTTATCTGTGATTCAACTTTAATAGCTTATTGAGCGGAGACGGCATTTAAGGAGCAAGGCTGTATTTCACGTTATTGACAATCAAACGCACACAACTTTCTCATTACCATACATTAGGAACAAACAGAATTAATCTTGACAACACCAATGGGAATCGGGGGGGCTTCGGTTACACGCTTGTTTAAACAAACACCCTGCGCTTGGCAGCTCGGTGATCACAAGAGAAGTGGATGTGTGGAGAGGTGTCCCGGAGAGGGGGGCGACGGCGGACTCCAGCGGACTGCCGCTGCACAAATCAATGTGGAAAGCATTCAGGATGAGGCAGCGGGATGCTTTCCATATATAAATGATGCCTTCCATTACACGTGCAGAAGGCCGAAGCCATCCCGGGTGTAACCTGAATGTTGCACCGGTGCCTCGGCGCATGATCGCTTCCCCTGCCGTCGTCATTCTCATTCGGCACGTCCACGAGCATTTGATGTCTCCGCCGAGAGGCGGCCGGGGTATCCGTCCGTTTTTATTCAAACAACAAATTAGCGAGAAAGCTACCGCGGTGGTGACACACAACGGTAACATCCGCGCATGCAATTTTCATCTTTCTTCTGAGCATTGATGCATGCACAGATGCAATAAAAGGCTGATGAAGGTGAGCGAGAGGTATTTAGACCATGGAAAAAAAGAAAAGAGAACCACCGCCGCCATTACACTCCTTTTTAGTGAGCTCATTATGCCGTAATGCACAAGCCCAGCCCACTCCAAGGCGGCCCTCCCGGCAGGAAATGTAGTGCGCGGATGACAAAATGAGTGGTGGCAAATCAAGCGTTGCGTGCTAAATCAGATGACATTTCACTGCACCTGAAGGTCGAGTGGTTTGTCAACGCACACACACATAGCCTGAAGACAGTTTGCCCCCCCATGGAGTACACATCACTGTCCCCGTAGTCACTCAAACATGAACATTTTAGGGAAAAGCAGGCAAACAAGTGGTATGGAGTAAAAGAATGGGAAAAACAAAGAACCAAAGAATGAACGCACAACTCATACGAAGGTGTGTGTGTGTGTGCAGTTGTATTCTTCGCTTCAAAGAATGCCCCTGTTATGTTTGCATGATGTGAGAAGCACTGGCCCCTGCGTCGACTTGCCTCTAAATGCAATGTCATTAATTTGTAAACAGCATGTTAGAGCGAATGCCACTAAAGGTGCATTCACTTGGGACCAGGTCAGGTATTTCGTTTCTTGAGCACGGCAAGTTTGAAACACATACAAAATCAGCCACAGCTTAGAACAGTTCGTCTTTTTGGACTGTACTGCTAATCTATCGATTAACTTGTATGTTCATGTAAACAGACTAGTAATCATTTTTGTTTGTACCTGACATGTTTCGACTACTTCCTGCAGTCTTCTTCAGAAGCGTCAAGTACAAACAAATGATTACTAGTCTGTTTACATGAACATACAAGCTAATTTATCAAGTTAGACTAAATTAACCTTTTTGTGCTAATCTATCGGTTTGCGAATTACGTCATGCGGAATATCATTTAAATGTTATCTTTGAAGTGAATCCCCTCTGCGGTAACGCGTTGCGAGGTCGGGCGCATGGCCCCTCCCCTCCCTGAAATTGTCCCAACGCTTTCCGTAGAGGAAAATAATGGAGTGGGTCGCGCACGTTGTCTTTACGCGTCACAAGAGAACGCCCCTTCATTTTAATGTAATGCAATGTAAAGAGAACCAAAGCCATACTATATGTGTATATATATATGTATGCATACACACCACACACTAGGTTTCAAATAAATATACTTCAAAAGACGCAACACAGGGTTGGTTTGCAGCCAATGACTGCAGTGAGGAGCCAACAGCATTAGGAGGGGTTTAGCTTGAATTATTCATCATTGGCCAACACGCTGACCATTTAATTCCATGAGCCTAGCGTACATTATTAAGAAACCAACAAATGATGTCAGTGATTTCCTCTGGACTATTACACACAGGGGACAATGCAATGACAGGGGTTTAGGCGGTTGGCTAGACCTAAGGTACACTGAAGACATTTGACAATACATGGGCCAAACCTCCTAGCGGGCAGGGCGAAAGGTATGCAGAATGCAGCCTCGCAGGAGAACATCGGCTCCAGAGGTTGTGATAATCTCACACCTGTCATAACACCTCAGTGTTTGTATATCGCCGGTCATACATTGTTTGCATTGATATTCAGTGGGGAAAACTAAACACACACACGCAGACAGAGATAGAGACAGAGAGAGAGAGAGGATGCAAATAAAAGAGGTGAAGAGATAAATGCATGGGGAGCCAGAGAAATTGCACACAAAGTGGGTTTATTGAGACAATGTTGAGGAGAAGCACGTCTCGTAGTAACACTTGAATCTGTGGGCAAATGCCAAAAAGCACCAAGGGGGCACAGACCAGTTTGTGACATTAGACATTATTCTGAATAAAGGGCCAAATGTCCAGTCAAGCAGAAATAGCCAGGCCTGACACTCAGAGGATAACATGGGAAAATAATGCCGGTGACATTTGTGCTTCCATGTTATTTCCATTGGCCGAATGGTAGCAAACTGACATTTTCCATCCACGGCCCAAGGATGTCGTTTGTTTTTCAGATTTCAAATCTATTGAAACCTTTAATGCACACGTTTCTGTCTGACTGATTGAGCCATGTTGGTAAAAGCTGTTAATGGGCAACAAACCCATTAACAGTTTAGCCCTAAAAGGGGTTCTCAGTTTATATTGAGGAGTTTCTTCCGTTCATGTATTCAAGAGCTGTATTCATGCTCCCTAATGGCTGCCAAACAAAAGAAACCGTATGGTGTGGGGGCGTGGCTACAGGCTTTTTATCACTGTAAGCAGCATGCACTGCTCACACGCAGGTCATCCACACATACAGCACATCAATCTGCAAAACATCTCGCATCACTTTTGAGATCTCACATCACCTTTCGAAAAAAGAAAAAAGAAAAAATGAACCCTTTGGGGAAAAACAACCAGTGTTAATCAATACACTCGGGTCCAGATATGTTCATGCAAGCACAAATCTTGTTCTGAACATCAAACTAGCACCTCAACTCCGGCGACAGCATTGACGAATACAGCCAACACCGGAAAAAAAAAAACACAACAACAACCTAAAACATGGACAGGAACAGGGTAATTAGTCACAATAGGTGTCGGAGACGAGGAAGGGCAGGGAGGCTATTTGACTGAAGGCTCAATCGATCCCTGGGAAAAAAAAAAGAGGGAGGGTGCCTCTGGTAGGCAGCGGCCATCAATCAGGGGGGAACCGGGTACTCCAGAACCCCTTGCTAGTCTTGCAGGGTTTGTTTAGTACCCAGGTATGTACAGCCCAAAGCACTTTCACACACAAACACGCGCTCTGTCGCTAACACACGCACCCTAACTCCTCCGTAGATACCCAATACATGGACACACAAGTGGATGTGTGCAAGAATACACTCGAGACACACAAACATATGCAGACGCACACGGACACACCCATTAACGCTGCTACCGGCCGCTAGGCAGACCACTCTGTCAGCACCAGACAAATGTGTGTGTGAGTAAAATACTCCCGGGGGTTAGCGGGTTAGGAGGATGGAGTCGAAGAGGAGGTGGGGGTAAAAGCGGAGGGGTGGATTGGAGGCGTGCATGTGTGTGTGTGTGTGTGTGTGTGTGTGTGTGTGTGTGTGTGATGTGTAAGAGCATGCGTGTGTGTATATGGTGGCCATACAACACAACAGAATTAGGGGTCGTTTTGTGTCCTGTGTTTTACTGCCAGTCTAAACCCAACGGTGGGACCTTTGACACGTTAAGCACTCAAACGACACACAAGGGGCCGCACACGCACATGCACACGCATGACGTCTGAGCAGAGAGCTGTCTTATCCCGGAGCCCTCAGACGTCAGAGGAGAGGCCTTGGTGGTCAAGGATAGGACGAGGAACCATAACGACGCGTCTTGTCACTCAGTATGGTGTCGCCTCTGGAAGACAGTTAATTGCTGCAAAACTCTTTTAGGCATTGTTGAAGCATGTTAGTTTGGAATAAGTCATTATTGTTCGTATTGGAGTATTTCTCTGTCATCCAATATGAAGCTTTGATTAAATGAGTGAATGACTGAGTCCTCCTCCTCTTACTCAGCAGTTAGAGACACTGTCCCTGGAGACCTGACCTACTTCACCTGTCTACAACAGGGGATCTCTCTTCCTCTGTCTCTTGGAGAATGGGTTGAGTTTAGAGGTGGATCTCTCTTCCTCTGTCTCCTGGAGAATGGGTTGAGTTTAGAGGTGGATCTCTCTTCCTCTGTCTCCTGGAGAATGGGTTGAGTTTAGAGGTGTATTTCTCCATGGCCTTGCTCAGCTGCTGCTGCTGTCAAGGTGAGCCACAATCTAAACAGAGCCACCAGATTAAAACGTCAGCTTAACAAG
>OMKX01000946.1:0-11650 GCA_900302425.1 Brosme brosme
ATAAATAATTCAATACTCAATACATCCTCCCCTTTATATAGTTCTTTGACCCAGGTCGCATGACACCGGCCATCGCCTTGATGAGGAAAAGGAATGACGAAGTGAAGTCCGGACTGTACCGGACACCAAACATCTATCAGCCGAGTGCCAGGCCTAGGAGTTCCACTTTTGGAACACAAATGGACTGGAGGAGACCACCAAGTGACAGGGATGCGGACATGAAGAACTAGACGACAAAAAGGAGCAGAGAGGCAGTGCTAGAAGAAAAGGCTGTTACTGACTATGATAACCAGAGACTACATCATTCAGTGTTAATATCCCCCAAGGACATGAAATTGCCATGCATGTTCAAAGAACAAACCAACAATCAATCCAATAAAACATTTTGTTATATCTTATATCATAACAGTTTAGCTAGGTGGTTTCAAAATAAACATGTGAATCGTCTCACAGAATGGAATTCAGAACCTGTATATTGGCTATGTATGATAATCCATTTTGTGTTTTAACTGTGTTTAAGGACATTCGCTGAAAAAGAAATCGGTAATGAGCTGATTGTTATAAGTTTAACGTTCTACAAATCAACCGCTAGATGGCGATCACGGCAAATAGACACTGACATGTTTCAAACCAGAAGAAGAAATACCGGAAGCACATGGGATACTCGAACACAAACGTGTCCAGAGTTTGAACGCTAGTATTTCACATAACAACAAATTAAAATAGTGGCGTTTTAGCGAATTTACATGTTTTGAAAGTCTACAAAGTCCAGATTTCAACATGGTTCGACAGATAAGGTTAGTGCTATACAATACTGCATTCTTACACCATAATGCAATGTTTACGATTGTTATAATCATCTTTATATGCAGCGTCCCAGCCTACTAATCCATAACGTTATACAACAATGTCATTACCTGGGCAACCGTTTTCGACAACTGCCTTTTCTGTGTTAATGGAAACTGCTCTATTGCAACTCTGTTACATGTTGCGGTGTATTCACCGTGATATTGAGAACAGGTGAACAATTCTGCCTACCTTCTCTGCCCTTTACTATTCAGAGTAAAACGATTTAAACTGCAGAAAAAGACAGAACAATATGATGACGATGACCCTCAAGCCTACAAGGGAATACCAGTCCCTGACAAGGTAAGGAGATGTTAGAAAAGGATGACAGAAAGAAGCCTATGACTCAAGTTGAATCTAAGAACAAGGCTAACGTGCTTAACAGTTAACTGTTGCTTCTCAAATACATTTATTTCAGAATTAGCTAATTAGTTTTCTTTCATTTGAACTTGTTTCGTGTTCTTGGCTGGACTCACACATAATTAGCGATCACTTTGAAAGTCTGGGGCAAAATCAGCTGGTGGGAAGAAGCCACAATCAAGTTTATTGATGGGGAACCATACTACGTCAGAGAGAGTTCTGTATGTACGTTGATTCTCTTCGAATGGGTCCCTTTTTACCGTTTACAGTATGCCACAGTTTACACCAGCAATCCGGCTAGTCAAGTCTTACGCCATTTAAATAGTTCTGTATGTGGACACAATGACCAGTTTTGTTCATAAGAAGCAGCCTCAAACATTTAAGTCTGTTAATGTGTGGTCTGATAGAACGTGCACTACATTACAAGGTTGCACTGATTGGTCTGTATTTCTGGAAGATGATAATGACATTGACAGTATGTCCACAATGACATGAATTAATGTGTTGACCTTACTATTCCCCAACCAATTAAGTGCTTTCCAAACATTAAGCCTCGGGTTGTTAAACCTCTATTAAAGGTCCAGTGTGTAGAATCTAGTGGCATCTAGCGGAGCGTGTTATTACAATATCTATTTTTTTTTCTATTTATATATCTGTATAACCGTTCATGATCTATTGTCATCTTTTTGCCAGGGATCTTCAGACTTTACAAGGGGCGAGGTCGACCGGTTTCATGATGAAAAGATTGCTGTGAGTTTGTGTCATATTTGTTGTAATAGTCAGCATTATTTGACAATTCTTTTATAAATTCATCCATTTTACCATGATGTTTGTTCCTTATTTTAACCACAGAAACTTCTTGCCAGTGGTGACAAAATGGACAGTGACCACGAGGATGGGGATGACGAGGTAATTAACTTTTTCCCCAGGTAATCACGGGTGCGATCATATTGGATCATGTTTGTTTATTTATCTCGCTGAGTAAGCACAAGGTATTCATTTCATATTACAGGAGGAGGTGATGGCCCTGGATGACTCGGAGTCTGAAGAAGATGAGGAATATGGCGACGACAAACAAGAAGAAGAGGGGAGTGACATGGAAAGTGATCTAGAGGGGAAGAAAGATGAAGGTAAAATAATTGTGTCTAATCCAAGTGTTCGCATGGCAAAATGTACCGTTGTGTTTTACAGCGTAACAAATTTTTCTGATGTTTTTTTCTAGATCTTCCTAGCGACATGGCTTGGGGTAACAGAAAAAACCTCTTCTACGACTCAGATTATGTGGCTGCCAGTGAGTATATCTTTATCTCTACCTCCATTCCAAATGCAGATGCTTTATGACATACGTTTATGACATCATAGACTTTTGTGCTTGAGGAGCATCTCAGCCCTGGTGTGTTGTGTTGCAGAAGGGAAAACGCAAGAAGAAGTGGAAGCAGAGGACAAAGAGGAGGAAGAAGAAGCTAAGAACATACAAAGGCGCCTGGCTGCGAATCTCAGCGAGGAGGACTATGATCTCAATTTATTTCAGGTAGGCAATGATGTGTCTCTCGTATTACCATTTTCTTTATTAAAAGATGTACGATTTGCGTGACCTACGATGCCGTTAAAGGTGCTGTAGGTAAGCTTTGAGTTGTAAATAGAGAGATTCTCAAACTAAACAACTCAAAAATCGTCCACGGCATTTACAACCAATTACACCTAAATAATAGCTCTTGAATCTTACCTTAAGCACCGTTAATGATCATGCACGTTGTTGTAGGAATTCGCTGTGGAGAAGGACGATAAGATTGCAGAAAAGGACAAGAAAATTGTGAAAGACCTGGATCAGATGTCACAGAAAGAGAAGCTGAAGCTGCTGAAGAAGGAGTCGCCCGAGATGCTGGAGCTTATTCAGGATTTCAAAGCAAAGGTAAACAGCAAAGCCTTCCTAATGGGTGTCATGCACCATACTGTAGCAAGGTGAGCAGCCGTGGTCCAACCCTGTATTGTGATGTGTACAGCTGGCAGAGCTGAAGGATGAACTACAGCCGCTCATTGAGATGATCAAGGATGGACGGATTCCTCCAGGGAAGGTTAGCCCAAGTTCCTTCCATTTGTAGTTCGCTCATTGGTTATATCGCCTTAGAAACGTATTCAAAATATCTCTCTATATTTTTGGGTTTTTCAAAGGGTGCCGAATATCTCAAGACAAAGCATCAGCTTTACCTGAAGTAAGTCTTAATTTACGTATTTGTTTTTACACCGTGTTACATGTGGATGCTTTGCTGATAGTCGTTTTTAATGTCATCTCTATAGTTACTGCACAAACATCAGTTTCTACCTGGTCCTCAAAGCAAAAAGAATCCCAGCTCATAACCATCCCGTAATAGAGAGGTTGCTCAACTACAGAAATGTAAGTGACTTTCTTTGCCTATGATTTCACAATGTTTATGCAGCTATGCATTTGCTTCTTTATTTTGTTATGTATTGATGTGATTTGGGTTGTATGGTAAGCGTTTAGGTTGGTTAACTTTCATTGCTAAACAATGGTAAGCGCAAAGTTCCAAATGTTTCCACCCTAGCATGTGTGTTCTCCTAACTGTCTGGCAACAGACAAGGTGCCTTTAATGCGTTAGTCCGAGAGACCTCTTGTGTTTGAAGCAGTGATGTGATGAGGAGAACCTAACCATACAACATAGGCTCACTTTGGGCACCTGGGACAATCTTTTAAAGCACAAAATAAGAAATGGGACAACCATGCAAATACACTCCGTGTACCATTTTTGGAAAGCATACTATAAATCTCTATTTCTGCTATATATATGGTGGTTTAACGAATTGTCCCCTTGCGTGTGTGTCGTTCCGGCAGCTCATCAACAAGCTGGGTGCTGTCGATGCCAGGCTGGAGCCCCAGCTTCGCAGGCTGCTAGCCGGAGGGCTGGAGGAGGAGTTCACCCGTAGGCCCTCCAGTAAGAAGGGCAAGGTATGTTTGTTTAATATTTGTTAAATATATATTAATAAATTCACTGGTTTGCGGGAGAGGTTTTGTCTTCATGGGATGCTTTTAAAATGTGTAACTAGGTTCCTGTGGAGGCAGTGGAAGAAGCTAGTGAAGAAGATTCGGACTCAGACGAAGAGGAGGCTGCCCTGCGCTTCTACAAAGAGGTTGAGGAGAGGCTGAAGCTCAAGAAGAAGAGAAAGAACATGGACCCAGATGCGGATGGGTGAGTCATTTTCCCATTTCGATTACAAAGACAGCAGTATGTGTTAGGGATTGGTATCTGAAACACATTTTACCCCCTCCCCCCTTTTCTCCCCAGCATGGAGGAGAATGGAGATGAAGAAGCAGTTACGACTGATGCAAAGAGAAAGATCACATATGAGGTGGGCTATGAAGTGTCTTATTGGAGTTTTTATCGCAGCACAACATCTGCATTATCTTGTTTGGGAACAATGCACTAAGAGTGCTGCCTGTATGTAAGATGTAGGCGCTATTATTGCAGTGAAATTGTAATGGCATAGCCGTCAGCTATCAGTGAGCGAGATGCTCTGTGAGAATAAACGTTTTGAATTGTCTGCGCATGCCTCTACTCCCCTGAATGCTAAACTTCTCAAGCGGAGAAGGGAGCGGAATTTCTTTTTACAAAATATTGCTTTTTACAAAAGCTTTAAGTGTCATCCATTAAATGTATTGTATTAGAAAACCGAGGATCATTAGGATTACATTCTCTTCTTCCACAGATGGCCAAGAACAAGGGGCTGACGCCTAAGAGGAAGAAGATTAACCGCAATCCCAGAGTCAAGCACAGAGAGAAGTACAGGCGGGCTCAGATCAAAAGAAAGGGCCAGGTAAGCATTCTGCAAAATGTTACTTCAGCCTTGCTGCCATCTGCGTCATTGTATTTGTGGAAACTTTGGCTGTGTTTGATTATGCTAACTTGTTCCCACATTCCCTACTCCCTATAAAGCAAACACTATATGATACACTATTGAGGGAACAAGTATAGTGAGACTTTGGACACAAATGATGCGGCATCTGCATTGGTTGCATGAACAAGCCGGAACGCGTTCGATTTTCATTTGCATAAAGAATCTGTATGCATCGGAATCCCTCTATTGGATGATTCGGATGACAATGAAAACCGCTATGCATCATGGGAAATATTGTGAAATAAGTTGTACACTTCATTATGGGTATTAAGTAGTGCACTATATATGGAACCGGATAAGCACTCACAATTAAGACAACACTACAAAATGGTCAGAATAGTGCTCTATGTGAACCAATTCGGACACAGCCACAGATTACTGTACAGTTGCACATGTAGATGACATATTTTTTTTAAGGCACTGAAGAGAAATACTTAAACAAATGTATTTGTTTGCTAGGTTCGGGAGGTGCGACGCGAGGAGACCAGATACAGTGGAGAGCATTCTGGAATCCGCTCTGGCCTCAAAAAGAGCATCAAGCTTGCGTAACAAACCGGAGAAGATGTATAATTTACGCTGCATAGCCATAGGTGTCATTTTAACTGTATTCAGTGTTTATTCATCAAGGGCATTTGCCTGTATGAAGACTGATTTCCTCATTATATTTCTATGAATCACTTGATGTTGAAATAAACTTTTTCTGGTAACCTTTTATTATATTTTTCTTTTTTTCATCTTTGTTTCACGGTGGCATAATGCAGTTACATGTAAATCCTGGAAGACTTGGTAATGACTGTTTGTGTACAAAGGCAGACAATGGCATTAAACAGATGAGAACAGTTATTCAGGATGTGAATGTACTAATGCATACCATATGTGGACAGTGGACACGGGCACAGACACAATTAACAGGTCATTGACTCCACTTCCTCGAATAATTTAGCTTGAGCCATCCTGTTTGGATATGAACTGAGCGTGCGCTGCCGTCAGATTACTGACTATCTTCTCTTCAATCTCCACCTCCTTGCTTACTTCGTCGTCCGTGAGGATGAGCTCAGCCTTGGTGTCGGGGGTCACCACCACCACATAACCCCGCCTGGTATCCAACACGTTGGCCACAACTGCCTGGTGCCTGTAGTTTTCTAGAGCCTTGCGCGCTTTGTCCAATAAAATTGACTTGTCAGTCTCCAGTTTGAAGGAAATAACAAAGGCCCGTGGTGCCCAGTCCTTCACCAGCGGTGACAGTATCTTGGGGACCATTTTCATACTGATCTGGAGAGGGAAGGGTATGTGTTTACACAACCACAATTGGGGAGAATACCAAACAGTTATATTAAGGTTGAATGACGAGGCTCACCTGAAGAGGCCCATTGGATGACTGGATTTTGTGTTCTGGCATATCAGATGCTGGGATGTAGAAGTCAGACACTGCTGCAGCCAAGTAAAACATGGCCTTGGGCCCTAAGCAGAGTAAACATGTGAATGTGAAAAAAGCAGTTTTCTTAGCAAGCACATCAGTTGGCTATAACTATATTTAGTGCATACCTAATGTGCCGAGCACCTGAGCTGATGCTTTCAGGAGGTGCAGGTATTCCGACAGTGTGCTGAACTCCACAGGCAGAAGTAGTCCTTCTTTTTTCACTTCCTGATAACGCTTCAAAACTTTGTCTATTTTGGGAAGCGCCTCCTGGTTGACCACCACTTGGTCACCACCACTCCCCAGGTGTAGACTATCAAGCAGGTTGACGCCGGAGTACAGGCGTGTGTATGGGTACAGTGAGCGGTGTCTGTATAGGAATATCACCGCGTAGCCGGAGTCAAGGAAGTACTCCGCAGAGGAGGCTCCTCGACGACCGCTGCTGAAGTTATCGAGGAACCGAACAGTGCGGGACTCCAGGGGGACTTTGGTGCCCCCGGATGTGATAAGAACCACCTTGCGACCGGCAGATCCGTGGCGCTCAGCAAATACACACATCAGCTCTTTCACATCATCGACGTGAGAGGGAACTGCAAACTCCTGAGATAGCTTTCCATCTATGGAAGCTGCCCTGGGCTTAGCCATTATTCCTGTAAAAAGTTTGACGTTACCAGAAATCTTATATCATATAATATATTAAGGGATTTGTTGTCACTTAATAACATGTTAGGCTTAGTACAACAGTTAAGTTATTGTATATTATTTCCAAAACATACCTGCCGATTGCTCGGACTATACACGGGGTCGCACTAAACGACACGGTGTGGACTTAGACACGACAATCTTGTCTGTTGTACAAACAATTGCAACCAAACTTCCTCGCTTCCCAAATGTGTATTATTCTTCTTCTTTCATTCTTTAAGGGCGCTTGGTCTCCAGCTAGTTGCAATTGCGCCCTCTTCTTGACGATCGGCTCATATTTCTTCTTCTCCAAGTGTCATATCTACGATGAGCCAATATGAACCAGACCCATCACTTGTTTCCCTGTTACAATAACATACTTCCACTGTGTATAACTGTTACTAAATCATATTTTATTTGTCTTCCTTCCTCAACTTCTTTCCGTTGAATTGTGATTAACTGAATCTTCTCTATGCCTGGCAGTTATCACATTTCCATGTCAGAAGATTTCGGGTGAAGTAGGTTTTGCATGTCCAATCCTTTATGATTTTCTCTTCATTTATATTAGTTCCTAGTGAGTTCCCTCCTCCCACTTTGGCTCAGTGGTAAGCCTATATAAATGTCTTCACTTTGCTTCTCTAATATCTTTCCTACATTTCCATTCATTCATTGCCCGTGTCCGTGTAATTGATTTAGCCTCAGCCTTCCGTAGTGGTATCTCTAATGCAATTTCTTGTTTTAATCCTATTTTGGCTTGTTTGTCTACTTCCTTCGTTGTATCCCTATATGAGCTGGTAACATAGCTCTACATAGAACTACAACTGACAGTATTTTTGTATTGCAAACACTGTCAGTGATATATAGAGCTGCTGTGATCCATAACATGTGTAGGCTATTTGATTCTGTGATTTCTGCATGACTGACTTCTAGGCTATAAATCGTCGACAGACATTATACACAATCAGACTTTTGTCAAAATACTGTCATTTCTATATGAAGCTCATCAGAACTGACAACATTTTAAATTGTATTGCATTACTTTTCTGTTCGTTATACATAGTTCAGATAACAATTCTGTGTTTAAGTGCCGTTTTACGTTTCGATTATCCAGCGACGAATCCTGAATTTTAAAGCATGTTCGTTCTCTTGGGACGGTCTCCTATCCCAACTGGGTATAATCTAATCTCATTGCCCTTTATAAAGTGTTTATTTCGATGGTTTAATTAGGTTACTTCGGGCGCTTCGGGTCTTCCAAGAGCAGCTCCAGCACCGCCACCATCAGTTGAAAGAAGGAGAGACACTTCAATATTGATACCTGGCGCCACCCATTGGTCGGGAGGACCCACAGTTATCCCACAGATGATGATCATATAGAATATATACGTAATAATAATATTGATCAAATAAAAAGTCGTTATCCTGGTACTACCAACTTAAAATATATGGATGAATAAAATATATGAACCAGGCTCATGGCTGTCGTCAAAAATAATTATTCCAAAACTAAAACGACATATTCAAGTCTTTATTTCCCGTGTGTTGCAACTATTTAATTATGCAACTATTTAATTATTCTCTTTGGAAAGTTAAGTTAGTAGCCTACTCCATTCCTATGTTATTGAAACGATGTTTTCATGATTTTATAGTTCAGTTTAATCCTTTGGCATTGATAAGAAAACGTTGAAATGTAATATAGACATAATTTCACACAATCTGCCCACACGAGGCACTGTTGCACTTTGTAACTGGACTACCGGTATACCCGTTTTACAATAAAATCTGTTACTAGTTTTCAGCAATTCTACCCAACCAGCCAATTAAGTGATTTGTGTGATTTTGGAATGGGACAGACATGAGTAAATACTAAATATAACTTTTGAAAGTTCCTGCGTTAATGTTATCATAATAAAGGCATGCAGCTAGCTAATGGGGTTGGTAGTGGTATTATAATTGCATGCATTTCTACTTTCAACTTATAATTGAATTATTGTAACATATCAGTATTATGTTGCTACTTGTGAGAACCGTGTCCATTCTAGTCAAGTAATTGATCTGCTTTTTCGTATTTTAAGTTAACCCGTAGGCCTATAAACATCATGATGAGCATAACAAAACTACTGGATTTTTAAAAGAAGGTGTTTTCATGATTGAAAAATCACCGCACTAGTTTATTTGTCGGTGGAGTGATGCTGGTCGTTGTTTCTGAAAGTAGTTCCGGTCACTTATCATACGGGAGAGTCCCGGATGTTGGCTCGGCTATCGAGAGAAAGGCGAACGGGGAAAGGCGGAGAACCCGAGCAGGGAAGCCACGGGCACACCGGCGAGAGTACAACGGGTCCTGCACAGGGCGAGCGTCAAGAGCACAGACACCGCGGGAGGACACTTTCTGATGAAGAAGTGGAAGGGGAGGGGGCAGTTATTCCAAAACTACACTGGATTAAGAAAACGACATTACAGAGCTTCATCTAGAGTAAGTGAGCCACCAGCAAATAACACGGGAATGGAAGTTAAACTCAGGCCCATGAAATGGACGACTTTCATGGGGAAGTGAGCTGCACTTAAGTTCTGAGGATTGAGGATAGTGAACAGGCCATGCCAGTTTTCCATTTGCTGGGTTTGGGCATATGATATTGTCACTCTCGTTTTCTTGTGGTCAGTGTTTAACATGGTAGTATGGGCGATAGCAAATGTTTCCTGTGGTGTTCCTCCATAATTCTCGAAGTTGACAGCTCACGCTAGCTCGCTAGCACGACCGTACAACCAGTGACAACTGACAGAGCAACTTTGACAGCTAGCTAGCCCGATTGGTAGCCAGCTAACTTATCTGAGCGGTGTCAGTGCATGGTTAGAAGACAAGGCAAGTCGTTTAGTTGTCCGAAATAGTCAGTATGTTTTTCTTTGGACACTGTTTTGTCAGACCAATCGCCCCCTGAAACAGCTAAAGCTAGCAAGCTGGGATCGGAATGCAAGAGGATGTGTCCAACACGAACCGAGTCCACCACTGTCGGTGTCATTCGCCTCTTTGCACTGATGGTATTTGGTCTCGACTCACATCAGCTGTTGGAATGTGTTTTCCTTGTCTGTCAATACGGTTTTGTCGGACAGCTTATACATTCCGCGCAAAAAGCGCGTACCTTCTTCGCAAAGTGGCTGACCTATATTAAAAACTCAGTGTTGTGAGGCTGAATACTCAACAAGTGCAAGCACGTTTCAGCAGTAATGCGACTACATTTTATCTTATCTTGTTTTTCGTTGCTACACCCGTGTTTTGCATGATTGCTCAGAAAGTAACATGTTTTTTTATGGGTTTAGTCAAAGGTTGGGTTTTGCTGTCATAGGCTGCTTCATACATTTCTGATTCCATACCTGGCTTTGTGAATAGTACAGGCAAACACATAGGGACTCGTGCAAGATGCATACTAATATTATGGCAGTAAATATGACTTTCCTTTGTAATTGCCTTTATGTCAGCATGGACAGTAAAGGTTTCGTCTCAGTCATTCAGTGAGCAGGTTATCATTCTTTGGTTTCATACAGTGAACGTATTTTTTTTTTTTTCTTTGAACTGAGTTGGCATAAACCCGTCGTGATGGCTGATGGTAATTTATATCTAACCACAACAGATAGTAAATCCCCCAGTGCAGTCCAATCCCTGTATGACTTTATGTTTCTACTAATAAAAGAGCTGTAGTCTTAGTCAGCGCTCACAATAAAAGGTCAGACCTGGTTTGCGTTTTAATCACCCATTCCTGAAATAGCATGGCTATGGCTTGTCGCCTGAATAGGCTAAGCATGCAACCCTGAATTAAAATAATGTTTAACTAATAATGTTACTCCACTTTAATGTTGTCACTTCGAAGTAACCCTGCACTGGACAGCTATATTTGGTTCAGAAATGATTGGTAAGATTGAATTAATAATATCCGTTTAGTAGTCTGAAAACGAAGCATAAAATACATTTGAACACATTTCATGTTCATGGGCCAGACAATGCAAGTGAAATTGTTACAAATCTGTGCAGACAACACATTGTTTTTGTACATTTAATAAAGTTTAGCGCAGTACTAAATTGGAAAATATGTTTTATTGTAATAGACATTGATGAATAATAGTAATATTGAACATGTTGTCATTTTGACAGGGTGTGTTTCTCCCATATACAGCTACATAGTGTAAAAGTTAATTTAATTATTTTTAATGTATCATTAGTTGTTAGATCGCACATTTTCTTCTACAACAAACTGGGTTTGTATGTTTTATTTTTCTTCATAATTTTAACTTAAATAAGTTAAATTGTCTGATAAGTCATCTGAGACTGAAAGAAATCTGCAGAACAAACCTGTCCACATTGTTACTCTTTAACTGTGGAGATGTGAGGGATATTCTTCTTAAGCATGTAGTCTGTGTTGTGCCTGCTCCTTAATGGTTCCAAAG
>OMKX01000951.1:0-12719 GCA_900302425.1 Brosme brosme
CAATAACTTAATTTAGAAATAAGGGATATATCCAATTGCGACCTTCAGATAAAAATTACCGGTAGTAAATGTGTGAAAATGTGTTTCTTTTTCAACATACAGCATTTATATAATGTGTATAACAGTAGTTATGGATCTGACTTAATGTCACAATTATTGCTAACTAGTTTTGTGACGGGAATATTATGTCTTTGTTACTAATTTAATTTAATATAATGAATCTAATACCGCCGTAGAACTTGATTTCTACTCTCTGGCGTCCTGGTTAGGTTTGTCCGTTCTTCGTTCCGTTTCTCCGCAGCCATTGGTCGAGGGGCAAAGATGGCGCTGTCCGCGGAATTGTGAAAACAAAGTGTCCAATCAAGATGAACATCTTTCGTGTTTAGTTCGCAGGCTAGATTTAGGTCATATAAATCCACTCTATTCTGTCTTCAGTTGCATTGTGGTCGTGGTAAGATACAGAATTCTCCTGGTTTTCTAGCTGATTAAGCAGTGTGTGGACGTTAGCATGACAGTAGGCAGTGCTGTCAGGTTGAGGTTTATCAACCTAAACTTTAATTTAATGCTGTTTATGTAACTTAATAGAGCTTCACAGTTTACGCGTATAAGATTCAAGGTATACTGACAGATTCAAGGTATACGGACCAATTTTTGCGGTGATATATACGTAGTTCCAAGCAAAAATACTGTCAGGTCTTTATAAGCTGCTTATTACCAATTATTCAATGGAGCAATATACTGATTGGCTGCCGTGGATTACAACACAGAGACCGCAAAGATAGTAAACAATGCATATCCACATTATCAACGTTCAAAGCAAGCTGAAACAAAACTACACGGTTAAAAAAGAGTGCAGCTATATGTGGTTGTTAGGTTGTCTCATGTAAGATGCACATGCCATTTTCCCCTAGAATTACAAGCCGGAAAGATGCCTGCGTTTCGGCAAGTTGGGGAAAAGCAGCTTCCCAACCCCGTGCTTTGCATGGCATGGTCCCCTAAAAGAGATCTCATCGCCCTCGCCAACACATCTGGAGAAGTAGGTCTAATGTCTAGTTCTCTATCTAGAATGTTATCGTTGTGGGTAGTTTAATAAAACTCTTCTCTCTAGCTTTTGTTACATCGGCTGGCCAACTTCCACCGAGTGTGGAGCCTCCCGGCCACAGAGCACACAGGGAAGGAGATCACTGCTCTGGCCTGGAGACCCGACGGCAAGAGTAAGGAACTTGGATTCTGTTTAAAGATTTCTAAGTAATGTAGAGCTTTATTTCAGTCTATTTATTATGGTTATTGATTATAAATGGCAGTTCATAATATCGACCAGAAGCATATCGAAGAATTCCTCACATTTATTCACACATGCAGCCACACACACATTCACACATATATCCACACTTCATCAACCACACAATTCTACAACAAGCTGGTTGGGACCCTAGCCAGTAGGAAGATCTATTCTGCCCTTACCAATCTCTCTCCCTGACCTACTGTCATGTAACCTTACTGTCACCGTGACCTTCCTGTCCCACAGTCCTGGCCTTTGCCCTGGGGGACACCAAGCAGGTTGTTCTGTGTGATGTGGAGAAGGCAGAGATTCTCCACCTGTTCACGGTGGAGAATGCCGTGTCCTGCATGCACTGGATGGAGGTGGTGGAGGAGAGCAGGTAGACGCCACAAGCCTCCATTAATAAACATGATGGTACCATAGATACATAGATATATACTGTTATTTACAGTAACACCTGGCCCATGTCTTCCAGTGTCCTCAGTTCCTTCTACAACTCTGAAGATGAATCCAAACTTTTTCTTCCTAAATTACCAGCACTTCCAAAAAGGTAATTGAAGATCAAACTGCATATGCATAAATTTAATTAAATGAGCCCCTTGTATACCAAATACACTAAAACATATTTCTGCTCCCCTTCCCCACCCCAGTTACAGTACAACATCAAATATATTCAGGTATGCAAAAGGTTAATGCTTTCACAACACAAGTTAACATCAGTTTCAATCAATAATTTGAGGAATAGTCCTGAATCATAACTGTATGTCATTTTGGGTTCATCTATTTTAGCGAGGAGAAATCAGATGAGATCATGAACCTTCTGGGCGACGTCAGGTACGTTGTTGCAAAACTGCTGGTTAATTTGTTTATCGTGTTTTCGTGCAAAACCGCCAGTTCAATGTGTTCTAATCTACTAAGCAATTAGACTGCAAACCAAACCAAAAGTTTGAACTTGAATATCAACTACTAGGTTGGACTGATGTTGAACTTCCTCCCCCCCTCCCCCCACCCCTCCCATGCAGACTCAACATCCTGGTTGTGGGCGGAGCCTCTGGCTGCGTGGAGCTCTACGCTTACGGAATGTACCGGATCGCAACACTCGACAAGGTGAGGGGTCTCTACCTGTCATTCTGATTAGGTAACTCCCCATGTCCTCGTGTGGGCCTCTGGGTCTGTTTAACACCGCTGCTGTGTTCAGGTCCCGGGAAGCTGCCGCAGCCTCAGTCTTTCCACGGACCTCAAGTCCCTGTCGGTCATCACGGAGGTCCGGTCGGTGGACAACGACCCAGAGATCTGCTATGTCCAGGTGGTGGAAAAGCTCCTCCTGCAGCTTGATGGCCTAAAATGACATCCAATAACATAACCTCACATCACATAATATAACATCAGATAATAATGTATTGATCCCACAGTAGAAAGAAAGTGAAGTGCCAGCTATGGAAGAACAGAAAAGAGACGTTAAATATATCGCTGAATATTGACTAGAAATAAATATACACAGAGCATACAGTACATACAAGATATGATGGAAGTCATTGTATATAATACACTACAGTAATGAAAATATTTTATTGTGGTATTTAATAACTCTAATGTAGATGTCTTTATGTAGAATGATTATTCGAGTGTATCGTAATAGCAGTGATAATCAGTCATAATTCTGAGGCACACATTGACTATGTCTCTCGTTTGTGTGTGTGTGCGTGTGCGTGTGTGTATGTATGTGCGCGCACGCGCGTGATCAGCTGGACACGGGGCTGCTGTCGGACTGCCTGCCCGAGGTGACCAGGATGGCCCGGAAGTTCAGCCACATCTCCACGCTGCTGCAGTACCTGCGTCTCTCCCTCACCTGCATGTGTGAGGCCTGGGAGGAGATCCTCATGCAGATGGACCTGCGCCTCACCAAGTTTGTTCAGGTGGATAGCAAGTCTTTAACGTTACGTTTCTTGGTTTTCCATTAACTGCAGTATAGGTGGAAAGCAAATCTTTACGTTGACCTGTTTACTGAACCGAATGAGTGTGTTTTTTGGTGTGCTTTGTAGGAGAAGAACACCAGCACACAGGTGCAGGACGAGTTCCTAGAGCTGTTGCTGTGGGGGCAGTCCAGGTGAGAATCTTGACCTACGCCATCGTTCATTATTTCCTCATTATCTCAGATTAGTTTTTATACCTTGTTATCTTTGATTCATGACGTCCTAATTATATTAATTTTTATTATTTTTTATTTCTTATTTAATTATTTTGCCATTAGCTCTGAATTATTTTTACCATCGCCTTTTGATTAATGATTCCCTCACACACATTCTTAATGCGCAATCTCAGCTGGATGCTTGTTTTGTTCAATATTTTTGGATGCAGTACCTATAATCTCCTGTAGAGGACAGTAGATACTATTATGTGTATTGAGTTGCTAAGTCACGCCCACCTCATGCGTCATACCTGGACCATAGAAACGGAAAAGTTGTATGGGAGGACACAAAAAGATTAGATTTCAATCGGAATCTCCATGAGATGATTCTAGCATGGTTGTCTTATTTAAATTGATCAAGAAAACTGAAAAAATAAAAATCCTGTGTACAACTGTGGTACAAATCGCTCAAAAACCTCATCAAAGTTGCTCCCTCTTTAAGCCATTTCGCCAGTTAACTAATGTTGACTGGATTCAGATTCATCAACTCTTTTAAAATTTAGCTCTGCTTAAACCACAACAACCTTTCAGTTTCTAGGGTCTTGGCATGACCCATGAGGTGGGTGTGACTTAGCCACTTTTGTGGCTGGCTTTTGTTAGCCAGCCAGTTACGTTTAAGTGTCTCTAGCCTCGATATACATATTCAAACTGTATTTGTGTGCAGCCCTGAATTACAGGCCCTGCTCATGAACCAGCTCACAGTCAAGGTAAGAGAGAGGTGTGAATGCATGCATGTATTATTTACACAACATATACAATATATCTATAAAGCCAGCCCAGTACAGTACTTTATATCAGTAGATAATATCTGTTACCTGGTTGGGTGGTTGTCACACTAGGGTCTGAAGAAGCTCGGCCAGTCCATAGAGTCGTCCTACAGCAGCATACAGAAGCTGGTCATCAGCCACCTGCAGAGGTAATTGTCTCTCACTACAGCAGTAAATCTACCTTATGTATGTCCATTGGGCACCTATTGCCCTCCTAACCATCCCTGGGATGAGGGATTCCTATTCTGTTATCCTTCTCAAGAAAGGGGTTTGGGGGAATTTTTCCTTGTCCTTAGAGGGCTTAGGGTTAGTGGTTTGTAGCATAATGTGGCCTGTGAAGCACTTTGAGACTGTAGCTTTGAGGATTTAAGGGGCTGTACAAATACAATTGACTTGACAACTGGTAAATCTACCTATCACTTGTATGTATTATTTACTCTCTATCTCCAGTGGTTCTGAGGCCCTGCTGTACCACCTCAGTGAGGTCAGAGGGATGTGTCTGTGGAAACACAAGTTTGAGCCCCTGGGTCTCAATGCAGCTGCTATAGAAGGTACCAAACACCACTAGAACCATAACCACAAGTAGAACCACTACTAGAAACAAATACTACAGCTACTAATACTACTACCAAACACATCACGGCAAGAAGAACCATAACAGAACCATAAGTAGAAGACAAACCATTAATAAAACCATTATATATCTTAATGTCACCATTGATCTGAATGGGTTTTTCATCTTCCTGTGTTCAGATGCCATCACTGCTGTGGGCTCCTTCTCTCTGAAAGCTAATGAACTGCTCCAGTGAGTTGCATTGATTTCTCCATTTAGAGTGTCCATGTACAGGTTTCTTCTGTTGTAACCAAGTTTGTTTCTCCCCACAGAGTCATTGACAAAAGTATGAAGAACTTCAAGGCCTTCTTTCGCTGGCTGTATGTTGGTAAGAGTCTACCCTTTTTGATTGTTATCTATGATACCCAGTGATACCCATGTGACCCAGTAGCACGTCTAAATCACATCCATCTTCTACATTAAAGCCAGACGGGATAGTAGAGGGAATCATCCAGGATATTCCTTATAGGCACAGAACGAAGCATAAACATATTTTGCACATAACTCCATCTATTTGAATCCATGCACTTCGTCAATGGCTTAGAGGTGGGTGTGAACTCACAGGCGTCTGGCTGCGTTGCTCTATTTTCCTGCAGCGATGCTGAGGATGTGTGAGGAGCATGTTCCCCCAGAGCTCAACAAGGTGAGAACCAATCTGCTCCCGTCTAGAATACAGAACACAAAGCCAGATCTCCTATGTCATGTACATTTGAACTCTCTTAGATGACACAGAAGGACATCTCGTTTGTGGCCGACTTCCTCTCGGAGCATTTCAGTGAGGTGAGAGTAACCACATGGCCCTGTGATATGTGACATCTTGTTCCTGTAATTGTGATGTGATGTCCCTGGAATCAGGGACACCATCTGTTTGTAACTGTTTACAAATGAATGCCAATTATGAACTATTGCGTGATTTGACAGAATGAAGAGCTGTTCGACCGTAAAGGGAAGTACTTCAATGTGGAGCGAGTGGGCCAGGTAAGGATCCTCTTAGTTTTGTGGTAGTGCTCATAGTGTTGGAGCTACTAGGACCAGTGTCTTAATATAAGGTTTGTCTCATACAGTATCTTAAAGACGAAGACGATGACCTTGTGTCTCCTCCAAACACCAAAGGAAACCAGTGGCTCAAGTTCCTACAGGAGAGCAGCCACCTGAAAGGTACTCTGGGAAATTAGGTTCATAAAACATGATCACGCACCTCTCTTAGCCCTTTTCCACCAATCAGTTCTGGTTCTTGAACCGGTTCTGTTCTGGATTCTTGGAATCATGGTGCTATCTAGCAAACCAGCCATCTTGTTCCACCAGTTTTGAGCGGAACCATTGTAATCAAGGATGCGTCATCAACGGAGGGCGTTGCACAATGCACACCTGAAGTAAACAGTAGTAGCACTGTCTTTTTTCCATCCTCTCTTTATGACACGCCCACTGATGTAGTCAAGGTTTGCACTTCAGGTCAGGGAAAACCTGCTCTTTTTTGGTTCCAGCCGGGAACAAACTTTTCGGGTTCCGAAACCAATTCAATTATTGTGGATATGCTCCAAATGGTTCAAAACGTGTGCGTGAACCGGAACCGAAATTGTTCCATGTTGGTGTAAAAGGGGAGTCATTGGTGTCTTTGGTGTCGGTGTGTACCACCGCTCAAAGTGTGTGTGCTTGTGTGCATGTGTGCGTTTGTGTGTGTGCGCAGAGAGTCCCCTGCTGTTCCCCTCCTACCCCCACAAGTCTCTCCACTTCGTCAAGAGGATGATGGAGGGAGTGATCGAAGGCTGCCTACAGAACCCAGCAGTAAGATCTAAAAGCCCCTGTTAAAAGGACATTTCCTATGTGCTGTATGAATAAGGAATGATGCCATTATTTTATTGCCTACAATCAATGTCATGGATTGTAGGCATCAAGAATGGCAGCAGCACAGGGTGGCTAATACAGTCTGTCGGTTCGACCCATGTCCTATATTGTTGTATGTACTGTTGTCTATATTCTGCGTTAACAGTCTGTATTTTTCGCAGGAAGTTATTGGGAAATCTGTGAAACAGGCGGTCTTCATTCCCCTCTACACAGTTCCAGAGAGGTGCGTACTGACTTTTATAATTTTTTACAGAGTGTCCCTAAGGTTATGTACTATTGTTTACATTATCTGAATGGTTACTTTTGTTTCTCTGCAGCTCTGAAAACACTCCTCGTCTATTTGAACTTCCATCACAGTACGTAGCAGCCCAAGGCCCATGTCATGTGATCTTACTATGGACATTTTGGAGAGAGGCGTGTGCTGACGTGTGTTTGTCAACAGGTGGAACGACAAGAAGGCCAACATGCACTACGTGGTGTTCACCATGCCGGAGGGTTCCCCCTGTAAGCTCTACATGCTGAGGAGGGCTACAGACCCCTACAGGTAGCATGCAGATGCTGTCTGTGTGGCCATGTCACTCATTCTGTCTGTCTGCTTCTCACAGAGAGTCAGTTTGTCTCTCTGTACGTACACAATGTGTGTGTCCGTCTTTCTTTCCATTTGTGTGTATAATTCTCTCTATCTGTGAACATAAAACGGTTTAGCTTTCTGTTACTTGTATTTATATCTGTCTTTATCCCTTTGTATCTGTCAGTCTTTATCTGTGTCTTAACTGTTGGTCTGTATCTGTGTAACGGCCTCTATATACCTCTTTCTCCCAACAGACCCGTGGCCAACAGCGTGGTGTCTGTGGACCTTAGTAACATCCTGAGTGCGGGACTTCAACCAAACGGAGGACCAGCCGACGTCCAGTTAGTTCACCCCTCTCTCCTCCATCAGGCATATGTCTAAACACACAGATTCACAAGTAAACACTTTCTCTCTCTCAACTCTAAACACAAGTTTCATCCTCTTCAGGCCTGACTGTGTGTACAGCTGCCTGGATGCCCGTTTCTATGACGACGAGATGCTGACCGTGGTCCTGTGTGCACCAGAGGGGGAGGAAGACAGGGGGCGTGTCTTGGCTCAACTTCCTCTTGGCTCTGCCCACAGCTGTCAGAATGAGTTCAACTGGGACCCTGCTCTCAGGTGTGTGTGTGGGTGTGCATGCTAGAGAGGAAATGTTGGCATTGAGGCAGCAATCATAGCACAGATAAAGTTTTTTTTACAATGGACAGGGCGTAACCATGGAGTTTGGGCATAACCATGGAGACTGGACTGAACCATGGTGACATGTAATATGTAACCATGTTTCCTGTATTGCCAGGCTGGACCAGCAGAGGGACTCTGTTCCAAGCCAGGCTCTGGTTCTGGAGAACCAGTGGAGGATCCTGGAGAACATGAAGGCCCAGTTTGTGGCCGTCAACGGGATCCGCAAGGTGGCATGTGTGGTAAGTTTGAAGAAAAAATCCTCGCCTCTCATCACCTCTCTCAATTTACATTTACATTTACATTTAGGGCATTTAGCAGACACTTTATCCAAAGCGACTTACAATAAGTACATTTGTCATAAGAAAGAGAAACAAAAATATATCGCTGTCGGTACAGTAAGGATGTTCATAGAAACAAGTGCTAAGCACTTACAATTGCTATGTTAACCCATTCCCTGTATACACAAGATAGCTAGGATAAGATGATACACGATGCTAAGCACTATGTTTAAGTGCCAGGACGTACAAACATACAATAAGTGCATAAGAGGGGTGTTTTTAGGAGAGTAAGGGAGGAGAAGGGGCGGGGGGGGGCAAGGAGGGAGGCTATGCAGAGTCCAGCTGAACTCTGAACAAGTGAGTCTTGAGTCTCTTGCGGAAGCTGGTGAGCGACTCTGCGGTCCTGACATCGGCAGGGAGCTCGTTCCACCATTGCCAAAACAGAGAAGAGTTGTGACTTTGTTGTTCGACCTTTGCTTGCTCTTAGCGATGGCGGTACCAGGCATCCAGCTGAGGTAGTTGAGCGGAGCGCTCGAGCTGGGGTGTGTCTGACGCTTGGAGGTAGGCAGGGGCAGTACCATTGACCGTCTTGTAGGCCAGTACCATCGCCTTGAATCTGATGCGAGCTACTACAGGGAGCCAGTGGAGGTCACATGGGAGAATTTAGGTAGGTTGAACACGAGGCTTGCTGCAGCGTTCTGGATACGCTGCAAAGGTTTGATCACGGTGGCAGGGAGTCCAGCTAGGAGCGAGTCTCAGTAGTCGAGGCGGGAGATGACGAGCGCTTGGACCAAGAGCAGTGCTGCGTCCCTCGTGAGGAAGGGCCAGGTCCTGCAGATGTTGTAGAGAGAAAATCTGCAGGATCGTGCCAACGCGGTGATGTTCGTGGTGTAGCATAACTTATTGTCATTTCTACACCGAGGTTTCTCGCGGTTGGTGATGGAGATACCGAAATGTCCTCGACAGTGACCAATAAGTCCATGTGAGGGCAGTCTTTCCCTGGCACAGGGAGGGGCTCAGGAGCTAATCTACTGGCAGCTTTAGAGTCTTTTCTTGGACATTGATACTTATTAAAAGCTATTATATGAAAAGCTTTATATGAAGGTTTGGTCATAAAAAGGGTAATTGAAGGAGTCTGGCTTCGCAGAAACGCTGCAGTTCTGTGGATGCTTTGTTCAAGAGACGCCTTGTAACATAGTCGCCGTGAAAAAAATAAACATCTGGTGGCCGTAAAACGTTGTAAACATCTGCATATGGCCATGTTTAGGGAACATAAGCAATGGGAGACACATGACTTATACAAAGAGGACAGAGTGAACACACCCTACATGTAACACATTCACCCTGCAAGCCAAGGCTGCCTATCGGGTTTTGCTTTTTGTGTTTTTTAAATCCTTGTTTAGCATTATTTTGCCAAATAAACGAAGAAAGAAAACAAAAGGTACAAGGGAGAGGCTGTCGTGTGACCGGTGTAGATCGGCCATGGCTGCCTGGAGAGGCTGATCAGCAATACACTGTGGATTAGGAAGAGGGGGGAAGTGGTCATGCCTGGAGAAGGCATGGCAACTAAAGGAATTTACACAATAAAGAAGTCAGGGGTGTCGACCGTGGCCGGATTGAGAAGAGGTTAAGGCTGGCTGTAGGATCGAGTTTCTTGACTGCAGCGACAATACAAACGCTGACTAATTAACCTTATTACGTGAAGTAATAAGTAGTATAGTAATGAGTTACAAGGGTTGTATCACTTGTGATATTATTATGATTGTTATCCACGACCACGGCCTAATAGGACTTCTGAAAGTGGTAGAGGAAAACAAACACTTACCCAAAGCCACGATCATCAACACCGCAGGAACTCCGAAGGCAAGCGCGTAGCAGTCATCCCCGAAACATTTGACATCACCTGCAGGGGAAAGTGCCGTGAGTGTGCGGTAGTTAACTCATGAGTCGCTTCAGAGGAACAGCGCATGCTAAATCACCGGATAGTAAATCGTAATACTAAGGAACAGTGATATGCATGGACGCAAGTTTGGGTTTGTTGGTAACAGTGGGAAGAGTGTGGTGTGGTGTCAGCACCAGAGCTGACCTCTTAGTATAGGTGTTACGATCATGGACAGGACACTCCCAGCATTGATCGCCATGTAGAAGATAGAGAAGAATTTCCTCGTCTCGACCACCTGTGTGGGGGGAATGTTTAACACTCTCAGGCATGCAAACTGGTGAGGGGTGAAACAGGTGGGTACATTGGGTCGATAGAGAAAACCTGCCACATCCAGGAGGGTCTGGGGCATGTTCCCCAGGGAGAACAATGTGAAAGATATATACTTTATATGCTGATTTCTAGTGACTGAAAACAAATTATAACAGCCATTATAGGGTAAAGCTCATTCAAATCACTGTCCCTAATTAGACTTCTAAATCACTATCTTAATCATCCATCTAGTCAAAGGTTACATTTCTAGTTTACAGGTCCATATATCGATTTGATATATGACAAGTTTGCATTCCTGCACTCTAGTTAAACTTCACAATTATACTGTTAAGCCTATGTTACAACCTTCTAAAGACACACTCCTATTGCAATTCTGGTCATGTTATGAAAATACAGGTGAGCTCAGATTTCTTTTTACAAATGATTCATATTGTTTATGATGAGTTCAGCAGAACGGCCGTTGCTATGGTTACTCACATGCTCTGGCTCAAACTGGTCCCCTCCGAACGCCGCCACACAGGGCTTGATGCCTCCTGTCCCGAACGCTATGAGAATCAGACCCACCATGGACAGCGCACTGACCCACACACATACATACACACAGTGCGCACACACACACACACACAGCACACACACACACACAAACCCACACACATACACACAGGGAACGTAGTTATTAATTTGTGACCACAAAGCATTTTTGCAATGCATTAAACATAACTTCAAATGAGTTGGGCAATATTGACAAATGATTGTTTTTGAACTAATTCGACTAATATATAACACCATGAAACGATTTTTTACATTAACCATTTTGTGAAATGTGATCGCTTTAATGTGAAGCAAATGCGACCGCAAAAAATATCTAGAAATATAACTTTTGAGTTAGAAACCCAAACGATATCAATAGAATATAAATTAGAACGATACATCACCTTCCTACTACAACACACTTTTTACTTTATATATACTTTATAGCATATACTACTTTATAGCATATATGAATAGCTTTGTCAAAGCCTCTGCCTGTCTTTGTTCTTTTTGCTTCCCCAACTCGTGACGAATGGGAAATTGGGTAATACATATATTGCGCTTACATGTGTACCGTGGTGTCTCCCACTGTTGGAATCGCCCCGACAGACTTGACCACATGGCCTATGACATACAGAATGGATAGGTAGATGATGGTCCTGGGTAGGGGGAAGAGGGGGGGTAGGGTCAGGTGATCAATCAGTGTGGATACCATTCACAGGTACCTTCAGTGGAACGTGTTGGTACCAATAACAACGTCTATATGGATACTACTATATGAAGTCTGAACTAAAAACGTCTGAGCTCAAGTCATGTATAATTACACAGAAATAATAATGTTGTATGCAGATATGACCATTATTATGACACTTTTTTGTTTCTCACCTTTGACGTGTGTGTGTTAGCTGTGACTACTAAGCGCTTGGATGTCCAACACAACCACAAGCCATCACTTTGGCGGCTGTGAAGGAAGCGAGAGTAAGGGAGAGGAAGCTGGGGACTCACTTGAATTTACCCAGCCAGGAGTCAGCTATGAGGGCCCCCAGTACGGGCGTGAAGTAGCAGAGGCTGGTGAAGGCATGGTAGATGGCAGTGGACAGGTCTCTGTCCCAGTGCAGGTAATTGACAAAATAGAGTGTCAGCACCGCTGTGTACGGACAGGAAGGACACACAGGCGGTCATTCAAAATGGCGGACTAACCGATATGAATTGCCTACCCATTGCAACGTAAACCATAATAAAGCAACTATGTGTATCTATCAGAAATGAATCAATGAGTATGTATACCATGTTTAAATGTGTATAGTACGTGTCCCTTATCCCGATATTTGGGACTAATTCATCCAAATAATTTAGATAACACAGACATGTAGTGTCATTTCCAATAATTTGAATGTCTGGGATTTTTTTTTCAATTCTACTTCCTCTTTCATTAGAAATACATTGACAGACAGGTCAAGGGGTCGGCGTTAGTAGATCCTCTGCTGACCATTCTTTTCAACAAATTACTGAAATGACGATTAAAGATAAACCATAACAGTTGCTTCATCAGCATATCTGTGTTAAATATAGAAGTTGTGTGTGTGTGTGTGTGTGTGTGTGTGTGTGTGTGTGTGTGTGTGTGTGTGTGTGTGTGTGTGTGTGTGTGTGTGTGTGTGTGTGTGTGGGTGGGTGTGTGTGTGTGTGTGTGTGTGTGTGTGTGTGTGTGTGTGTGTGTGTGTGTGTCTGTGTGTGTGTGTGTTTATGTACCT
>OMKX01000952.1:0-11398 GCA_900302425.1 Brosme brosme
ATACACATATAAACGCACTCATACAAACATACACACACACACACAAACACACACACACACACACACACACACACACACACACACGCAGACACTCACACACACACACACACACACACACACACACACACACACACACACACACACACACACACACACACACACACACACACACACACACACACAAACACACCCACACACACACACACACCTACACACACACACACACACACACACACACACACACACACACACACACGCACACACACACATGCACACACACACACACACACAGTGAGAACATTAACTGAGGTCCACCCCGGGTCCAAGGGAACAAAGTAATTTGTCCAGGGTATTTTTAGTTTTGGAGGTGAGGAGATGAGCTGAGAGGACGTGATTAAATAATCACAAAGTCATTGGTTGGTGCTTATGATGCTGCGTGAGCTCCATCTTACTTTCAGAGGGATGTGTTCACTTCAAACGAAGGAGACGTTGGCCTTGTATAATTCTATAAGAATGTGTTTTACGGACATAAATACGTCTTTCTATTATCCAGACGATTAAAATAGTGTATATAACAAAACAATGCAATAAAAAATAACAATAATGCTGTCTCATGGCTCATACAACTTGAGGGGCTACTTACTTTAAGATATAGGCACCAGAGATGTGGACAACATAAAGGCAAATGTAGTAAAGTTGGCGAGGGATGTCCTCCTGCAATACAATAGAGAATACATAATCCAATGATTATCTAAAGATGTGACGAGGCGTTCAGCTATTTTACTCACACCCTGTGTCAGAAATGTAATATGCCATGTGAGATCTGTGAACAATTTACAATGTATCACGGTACACATAATGCCATAACAAGCACAAGCAAAAACTCATACACAGTATTGTGAGACACTTTGGATAAAAGCATTGCATAAACATCCGTATATTGTATTACCTAATTAAATCAATCACTGTAAATGTCTGCACTATAGCATTGCATATAATTTGTATTGTTTGTGGTATTTGGAAGTATTTGATCTACAAATGATCCTTACCTTTCGTACTTTTTGAAAGTATAGCTCAGGAAGTGCGTGTAGCCAATAGGCAATTTGGCAAATGTAGAAGAACTTCACCTGAAAGCTGTCAAGAAGATAAATTCTTAGATGGTCATACCGCTAAACACAATAACACATGCATAACATATATTGTCTATAAAAAAAGCCCCACAGAACAATATAACATCACCTATTAGACAAGATGATAAAGTGTAACGCATGCATGCCATCTTAAAAGATAATAAACACACGTCAATGAGGCTGAAGCTTCTCCATATATCTGTGCTGTCTCGAGTCTTTAAATCCCATGATGCAGCCGACATCGTACACATGGGCAGTGGCTCAGCAGACACAGCACATGTTCTCGCTAAAGTGCTGTCAAGTGGTTGCTCTACACCAGACAAATCTGCATAAAAACGTCAAAGTGCTTTGAAGAGTAGTAGTAGCATCTTACGAGAGGCTCTGGGTAGAGTTCTGACTTACCCCATGTGGGTGTGTGGGTAACCTTCCCACAAGAAAGTGGGATTTGTGGCAAACTCCGCCTACAGAAAAAGAAAAGAGACTACAGCATGAATACTCCATTTGTCATCATGCCTCTCTGGGTTTCCAGTGGTGTCAGCTGGGTCCTCTTACTGCTGTCAGGATGCTGCAGCCCCACACGAAGGAGAACAGGTAGAAGGCAGCGAGCTGTCCAGATTCATTAAACTTGCTGTGCTTGGTCTTTGAGAGGTGCAACCTCCGGTTCATTTTCTTGAATTTAAAACGGGGGAAACATTAGGGAATGCATTCCTTAAAGAAGAAGAAAATCATGCAGATCGAATATTTTTCCACATGGTTCGATCAATACATGTTATCGCTAATGAATGCATTTTACTCGCTTAGTAAATTGAACTCTCTAACCCTTTTAATTAATGTCCCATTGAGAGTACAGTAGACCATGCATTCACTTAACAAGTATGTCAGTATGTTTACATTTATAAGTCTAAATGCTGAAAGACCCCAGGAGTCAAATATGGACTAGACTGGGCATTGAGTGGCTAAACTACAGAAGTTCCTTGGCACTCTGCCAGAATTACATTCACTCTTGCTACATCCTATATAGAAAAACAAACCATATCAAAACAAAATCAATGTGCATTGTGGATTTGAAATTATACATACGTCTAGAATATATTCTTGTATCAAGGCATGCAGTATGACGGCTATCAGCAGGTAAAAGACAACTGTAGCTGCATCTTTGGGGCCGTACTGGTAAAAGTTCACTGGCTCCGTCCTCCCCTCTATTCCAAAAATTACAGAAAAACACCAGACAAAAAAAGGATTGTAAAACAGTGGTTCACAAAACGAGGGACTGTTCAATAAATCATAGAAGTAATCCTGCCACAATGTTGTTGACTGTATAAAGCAATACGATCTCACTTGATTCCTCAACTGTAACTCACCTAGAACTTGTGTAACATTATACTGGACCGTGATGAACATGATCGCAAACTTGGCTGTCACCTGTAACAAAAAAAAACAAGAGGAACAATTCATTGCCACCCAGAATCATTGCAGACACTACAAGGGGGTATCACATAAACAGCTCCAAGACAATAATACAGTTTATTATGGAATAAGTATAAGAGGATCAATAGCAGTTCATTGTCATTTCATACACACATTTACGAATTCAAATTGACGGATACAATATGATTGGGCATTTTCGAATATCAAAGTCATTGTGGTCATGTATTTCAGAATAATTTCATTTATTATCAACTACAATAGCAGAAACATAGCAATGTCCAGGAACCTGCACACTCGGCAGGGTATTATTTGATTTGAGTAATAGTGATGTGAAATCAGTGTACGTATGAGATTGTGTAACGTTTAGATGTGTTAAGCCTCTTTCATGTAATGTTGAATGAGTTAAATATTAAACAGTTAGACCACAATATTGCCTGTGGCTTCGGCGCTGCAGCAGGTTTTATGTAACTCTTTGATTGTTTAGTTTTAAAAACGCAATAGCTGACATAAAGATGACTTAACAACAGACATGACAGGGGAAGATTAAAAAAAACGATAGCACCATCTCTCTTGCTCCCATGTCAGCTAGCTAGAAGAGGCTGAAGCTGATAGCCACTGATATACTGGTGCACCTGACCGCCACTAAACAGTACATAGGATGACAGAATGTCATGAACTGTAGCGTTATCCCGGTCTACCGCTACGCAAGTTCCGGTCGCTTACTTCCTATGAGCTGTGTACGCCAGTTAAGTCCCCGGAGCGAGAATAATAAATACATGTCATATCAAACAACGACAGGCAGAATAACAATGTTGGTTGGATGATTAATTTGACAAAGCAATGTCCGAAACATGCTAGTTAAACGGAAGTCCCTCTATCGAAGTCCCACCCCCTCTATCTCGCCCATAACGCTAATTTTGAGCATCCCGTTCCAGGCGTTCAGTCCTGAGATGAGAACGAGGTTAAACAGTACCTCAAACATCAGACCGAGTAGAATGACCATGGCCAGACAAGAAACCATATCGGCATGGTTCTGGATCACAAACTCATGGCTCAGAACGGGTGGGCTCTTGTTCTTCTTGCGAAAACCCATCTTAGCGACACACTTCTATCTTCCTCTGTAGCTTTGAGCCACCGTCAGCGTCTGGTGGTCTGGCTAGCTGTTCCTACAACGCTGTCTTGAAAAACGTATCCTTTGACTGCTGCTTTCTCCACTGCAATAAATGAAATTAAAATGCCCTGTGTTTAAAAACAATCAATTAGATGCATCGAGCTAGTAGTACTAGTATCCACAACACCCACTTTTCCGGGCAGGTCTCGATGACGCGCCCACCCACTCCAGAACCAGAAGCCATTCATGGTTGAACTGCCCATCATCGATGGCACTTATTGTGACTTTCCTTTAGGATGGAATTTTTGGGGGGGATATCTAATATGATACACCATTTGATAAATAATTTGATTTAATCATACCGGCAAAATTCAATGTTCCCAATTGCAAATTGTGAGTTCTAAAGATTGGGAAAATACATTGGTTTAATTCAACATTCGTCAAATAAAAAGCCTATTAAAACTTGTGATGCTTATAGTCAGTTTAAGGTGTTTGTCAATGTTGTACTTATAGTTTCTCAAGGTGGTGTCTTTTATTTATATTTTGTGATTTTTTCCTGTTATTATGTTTTTGAATGTCTCTTTTGTTTGTCTCTCATGTGAAAACTCGTGAAAAAATGATAGTTGTTTGTATTTTTTTTAATTTGCATCATATAAAAAAGGAAAAACTTTAATTATATATAATAAACCGCCCACGGAGACGCTCCAAACGAGCGTTTTGGCGAAAGAGAGGCCGGGACTTTCAGTTTACATGGGTTTAGCGGCTAGAGGCGAGAGAGAGGGAGGGACTTTAAATAGATATAAATGCATTTCTGGTACATTTTTCGGATATTGCTTTGTCAAATTCGTCGTCAAAACTCCCTTTTCATTCTCCTTGTCGTTGTTGTTCTGTCATGTTAGTATTATTTTCGCTCCGGGGTCTGTTAACTGGCGTAGACGGTTCATAGGAAGTTGAAGACCGGAAATTCCGCAGCGGTAGACCCTGATAACGCTACAATTCGGGATCGTTTCTTAGCTTACATTCAAAATGTACCGCCCACCGGCGTCACGGAGACCGGAAACGCTCCGACTAAAACCATGACACAAACGTACATCCCGCATCCCGTTCGCAATTCTCAAAGCTTTGCAATCAGATTTCATGACGCATAATAAGCGCCTATATTAACACATGGATATGACAGAGAGGCGTAATGTTTGAATGATAAGAGAGTTACAAGTGGAATTGTTCATGTTCCTTGCGTAAAAACAAACACATATGACCCGACTGCAAACAGATGTATCACCGATCATTTGAACGGTTACCAAAAGGTACGTAATAACGTGGCTTGCTTACTTTGTTGCAGTCTACATTGTTGTGAAATATGTATCTTTGCCAACATTATAACATTAACTTTGTACATATGTAACTAGTTGATGTTCAAAATATAGTTCAAAATGACATTTGATTTGAAACTGCCACTATTTGGTTGACCAGGCCCTCGGGGTCAACAGCTTGTGACCCCTGGTTATCCAGGGGTTTTTATTGCAATGTCAAATGAAATACAACTCAAATAGAATGCATCAAAATAACCCGATTATTCAATTTACTTTTTAAATTCGTTTTTAGGTCTTTGTAGCCCATATTTCAATCTGCAATGTGAAGCCATGCTATCGAGGACTTTAGCTCCCGTTTTATCTTTACGTTTATGTTTGATTATCTGCAGAATCAACCAAGGAGTGTACATATAGATGTTTAACTTGCACGTACCAGTTAGGTTGATTGTATATCTTGTACACAAGACACTCTTACCCATTTGTTATCTCTCTAGCCATCCAGGCAACACTTTGCTCAAACAGGCTTTATAGGCGTTTGGACACTAGAGGGCAGCATTTCACAGGGTAGGCCAGTATATGGGCTTACAGGATGTTTAATTCGATAATGTATGGCAACGATGCAACGTTTTGTCTGCAACTGTTATTACTTTACAAATGACCGATATTTGTATTTGTATATTAATCATTGGAATGCGGAATTTAATTGAGAGTCACTTCCAATGAAGTTTAGGCCCGGCTAGCTCAGTCGGTAGAGCATGAGACTCTTAATCTCAGGGTCGTGGGTTCGAGCCCCACGTTGGGCGCAATATTTTTTTCTCACCCATGTGGAACCAAAAGAGTTTCTCTCGTTGTGCCTCCTCTTTCACGTAAAACGAGTTACATGGCATATACCATGTTAAAGCAAAGCTGAAACACTTATGACACACACCCATAATGTAAAGAGCATTTGATGAAGGTAATACACACAATGCATTTAACAAAATGATTATGTTTTGTGTCCTTTGTCGGTGAATATGAGATTTGTTCTTATCATTGTCATGTTTCTGAACATGTAGCTTACTTACTAACTTATGTTATATTGTTATCTGTGGCCTATGGGTTTTTAGTCCTTAATCATATAATAAAAATACAATAATAAGCTTCCACGTTGTGTGCCTTTTTAAAAGCACTTATAACTTGTCATGGTTGGTCTTTGTATATTGGTGTATAGCTGTAACCTCTATTTCCTCTGAGGAGTGAGAAGGAGGGAGGAGTTAGACAAAGGCCTCTCCACACAAAAAAAATGGAGGCTTGTGCAGTGCATGGTGTCCTGTTTTCACATTCTACATGCTGCCATTTCTACCTCTATAGGTTCACAAATTAAGCAGCTACCACCAGATGCAACCTTGGAAAGCGTCACAGTAATGGTTTACAGGGTTTGTATACCAATACTCTGTCGTTATATGTGTTATTTTGTCATTTAGGCCTCGCTTATTCTTTCTCTCCCTGTCTCTCGCACTCACAGAGCTGCCCCTGCCTGCGCTGAACAAAGATAATTACTCAGGAAACACATCGGCCAATGGGGAGCCGCCTTGCATTCTGCCTGTGAGGGAAGCAGCCAGTCACAATTCGGCTAACATCACTCAGGCCTGATCGCCTTGCCTGAAGAGCGGAGCCTTCCCCGGCTGAGGGCTGAGAGTGTCCTCCATGTTTTATAAGTGTTGACATAACAGTGTGTCAGGCAGCCATGCATCCACAGAGGTAAGCCCCGTCTTTTTCATCTCGATTCCTATGACAACAGGGCTTCTTTCTCTTGCTGTGACTGTGTTGCTTCTGAATAATATACCGAGGAACTAGGATCTTGATATCCCAGAAGAGAAGGGAAGGGGGAGGGGTGTGGGTGGACTGAAGGCCTTGCAGGCCTCGGCTGCACACAGTGCTTAGTGTGGGGGGTTGGGCGAGGACTCTCACCCTTGGTCTCTCTCTCTCTCTTGTTTGTCAGGGTCACATGGGTGGCCCAGACGAATACACTGACCTGCAAGAGGCAGAGTGTACCATGGCCAATCATTTATTTGTCTCTTTTGATAATGCATGGGGAGTGAGGTTTTTATCTTTTATAGAGAGAAGGAAAATGGCCTCACAGTTCTCCTTGTTCTGCTTTGGAAGCCCTGGTTTGCAAACTGGCAGAGGAGACGTGGGGGATGGGTACTGGAGGAGCAGGGGTGTGTTGTGTACTCTTTGTAAGTAGGTCTGCTGTGTTCTGGTCTTCTGTATCTTTCTAAAGCCAGGGAATGGACATATGGAGGGGGCCAGGGGGCAAACAGATGTGCCTGTAAAAAAAGATGGTTTGTGGTGGCCTGAAGTCATTTTCTAAGGGCTGTACCTGAATACTTTTTTAGTATTATAGTTCTAATATAGTTTTATTGAATACCTGCCGTGTACATTGAGATTTTGGCTGTTTGGTTTTTTCCTCCCTTTGACAGCTGAACTGAGGTGAAATGGCTATTTTTGTCGTTCCAGAGAAATTGATGTACAAGTCTTCTTGATATTTTCCCTTTTTTTTTATTATTCCTTTCAATATATCGTCACTAGGCCGTACAACGTGCTGCTGCACGGTTTCTCCGGGCATTGCACTATGAAACAGCCCCCTGCTACATTGTTTCTAAAGCACCATCCACCATTAAAAAGCTTCATCCACATTATGTTCACCAACACATCTTGTTCCATATTCAAAGAAGCTTCATAGTTAACCATCATTTGTTTATTTTTCTTCCTCGGGATCAGAACAGATCAAATTTTATGTAGTCAACTTCATACAAGTGTAAAGATGAAAATCGAAATGAAAAAAGCCAATAGTCATTACTCAAATTTCACTCTCGCTTCCTATTTTAAGGGGAACCACAAGAGCAATGCAGAGCCTTTTCTCTTCTGATTCAACCTTATTTCATTCTGCCACCATTTTCTTTGACCCTAAATTCACAAAAGAAACCAAAATGACTTCGAAAATCCATGTTCACTCGCATTCCTTTAACTCCCTTAATAATTAGTCACCATGTGTGGCGTTTTACAGGAAAAGAGATGGACATGTAAGAAACAAGATGCAGTCAGATGAGCCGGTAGATAACCACCCACAGGTTGACAAAACGACCCTCTTACATACTCAACAAAACCCTAGATATAATCTACAAAGGCATTTTTTGGAAGCCCCCCGGTTAACGTTATTCATGTTCAGTACGGGGTGAGCTAAACTGAATGGAAATAAACAGATGCAGGGGAAATCTCTGCATTGCAGCAAAATGCTTTTTAAGAGGAAGAGGGAAGCTCACACACAGGGATCTGTGTGGCACAGCACAGCCGACCAATAATGTTCCACCCTGTTAGACCCGCAGCCAATTGCAGCTGTAGTTGAGGTTAAAGATTGACAATCGGAGGGAGAGCAGGAGGGAGGGCAAGGGCCTTCTGGAAAATTCCACAGCCATCTTTGATTCACCTTTTTTTTTCAGCATGATATGAAATGAAGGTTGGAAGGTGTTCATTTTTCTTTTTTTTGCCTAACAAAGGTAGATTTGACTAACATTTTCGGTATGTTCGAGTAACATTTTCGGTATGTTCTAAACAGACATTGATACATTGTCAAACCAGTTTTATTTTCTTGATGTATTTCCTAATTAAATGCAGGAAATGTACTTGACCATGAGTAGACACACTTTGCTGATGCTATATCCTAACCACTTGATAATCCAAAGAAACACGGGCGCGTTTGTTTGTCTGCATATGAATGTGCAGTTGTCGCAGATGGTTGCCTTTTTCCCTGTCAGTTTCTCCATTCCTAAAGATTTTCTACAATACAAGGACAATGGTTTTTCTTTGGGTTGTGGTTGTACTAATCCTAATTGTTGTTTAGGCAGATTTTCATTACTGAAAATAAGAGTACATGGTCCCGCTGCATGTTACATTTATGTAATGTAGGGACCAACCAGGTATGATTTACTTAGATGTTACTACGATGTTATCCAATACGGGTAGTCAATCATTCTCTGAAACCTAAACCTTTTTTAGCAGGGTTGTAGCGAAGAGAGCATTTTTAAACGGTTGTTTAGCTGGATTTCATCCAATTAAAAATGTCCCCTTCTCTCTCATGATCATCGGTTCCTTGGTTTGCCATAGCCCCGTTCAGCGTTGAACTGTAATCTCCACCGAGCTGTGGTCCTCCTGCGTGGATGTGCCTGAGACTGAGCCTCAGAGTGGGGGATGGGGGAGAGTGGGGGAGGAGGAGGAGGTGGTGGTGGTGGGGGGGAGCAAGCTGTGGCCTCCATTTTCTGTGATGAGAAAACCCTGCTCGGCTATCACAGGAGTGGAATTTCAAGGCATCGAGTCAGTTGTTGTTTCCCCTCTCCTTTTTTTGTCTCTCAGGTACTCAATGATAGGGCTATGCTGTCAATGTTTTCCTGAACCTGGTCTTTATGGAATATTCCCAGAGCCTGCAGAGGATTTATTTGGTCTACCACCCTTATATCATTACGGGCAGTGTTTGGGAGCATAGGTCCTGGTCTAAGAATGTCTTTTGGAACAGCACACGTCTTCTTTACTTGCGTCTGTTTATTCTGTGTTGTTTTTTTCCGACAAGAAGATTAATGTCACAGTTGCAGTGGTACGTCCATTGGTGATAAACAAGACGTTCTGTGGGCGTTCTTGCAACCAGAGGCACAAGAGTACTGTCCCTGCTTTAGTAACGCGTAGCAGAGGAAGCTGGCTAACGTTTTCGCATTTTCATGTGGGCCTCGTTTGTTCATTCGGTCTGGAACAGGAAGGCCCTGGAGCGGTTTGTGGGTGTGCATGCATGCGCGCGCACGTGTGTGTGTGTGTGTGTGTGTGTGTGTGTGTGTGGATGTGTGAGTGTTTGCCTGTGGGTGTAAGTAATAGGTTAGGTAGTTTGATTCTGGTTTTATGTTTTATGCTCTTTAGGTGACCATACCGGTGCCTGAAAGAACAAAATCATGTTTCTGCGTTTGCCTAATGATAAGAGGATTGGTCAAAACCGTTTGGAACAACAATCCTGATGACTATTAATCAGTTTGTTGATGAGGCAGGCTTTCTGTAATATTGTAATGTATTTCTCTCCATATGTATGAGTCAAACAGATTGTACTCGTCTATTTTTTACAGCTTTTGATGCATTCCAGCTACTTAAGCTACTTAAGCTACTTTTGCTATTGACGCTTATTGGCGCTTATTTATTTTGCCCTTTACTATCTGTGCCTTTTCAATCAGCTAGTTAACTCGTCTGATCATCACTTCCTCAGAATTCCTCCCTGAAACAGCTTTTGGAATATCTCTCTCTCTCTCTTTCAATGCGGTTGACCTCTTTGTCGGTTGACCATACGGCCCATGTCTTAACTGGAAACCAGAGCTCTGAGACCCGGGCCGATGCCCGGCGAAGTGTGTGACCTGTCAGGGGTCCTGCGTTGGATTTTTCTCTTAAGGGGCTTCTGAATGAGAGGGACATCCTTGGAACACGGCCCTCTGTGACTCTGACAAAGGAGGAGCCGGACTCTGAAAGAGCCCCATTCATCAGCCGGCATCCCCTTTGTTCTCCTCCTCCTTTGCTCAGGAAGTACGCAGAGAAGGGGTGACTCCCAAAAAAAGAAAAACCAGGATTTACAACCACTGCTGGGGTTGCGTTTGTGCGTGCGTGTGTGGGATGGTAGGGCTCTATCTTCTTTTGACAGATTCAATATTGGATGATGCAGAGAAATGACAAATGTATATGAAAGTAACGGAACACTCCTTTCTGCTTAGAGCTTCCTACCCCATTGTTTCACCCGAAGCAAAAATGTTTACCAGTGCCAGGGTTTAAATCCCGGGAGCCTATTTGAGCATTGTGTTGCTATTTGTCTCTAAGAACGGCCCCTAGAGCCCTTGAGGTCGAGCTGTTGTTAGAGAAGGGCCACTGGAGGCGTCACAGGTGACTGCTGTGAATCACTGTGAGACATTGTCGGTTAGGCATGAATCCAGGAGTAGTGTTGCTGGCTTTGTGACTTTGGGGATTTATCCAAACAACTTATTCAAACTATTGAAGAGGGACATGTGGGCTCCGGGCCTGTTGGTTGTTGTGAATTGCAAAGTTACAATTCACAACACGAGAGTTGTAGTGTTGTCATGGAGATATATACTTTTGGAGGCGGATATGTTGAGGCTGAGGCTGGAGGGGTGGTTACTCGTGACAAGAAGAGAACGATGAGCTCGGAGGATGTGAGCCTTATTCATAGTCCTAATGACCCAACCAAACGGAGCACACTGACGACTAACCGAGAAGTGTGCAATCGCTCCCCAGTGACATATCCCCCGGGCCAGGGGGGTGCCCAGGGTGCTGCACTTGTTTACTGTGGTTCTGGTTCCTCTGTGAACGCTGTTGACTTTGTCCCACCTCCTATTCTC